>VZTT01042928.1:1417-15014 GCA_013400855.1 Buphagus erythrorhynchus | reverse complement strand
CAGAATTGAGGGAGATAAGGGTTCAGAGGTTTGGGGAGGGTTTTAATCCTTTTCAGGAGTGTGAGCCATCTCCACGATGGTCACTGGGAGTGCCACACATCACAGACTTTCCTTGCATTGGCAAGTCTGGAGCCTGTGTAGCTGCAGTATCTGAAGCATGTGAAAAAAAAGCAGCTTTGCCCATGTATTACTGAGAATTACCAAGTATTTTTTTAAACCATACCCTTGTTTTCTATTGCATAGAAATAACAGAAAAACCTTTAAAAACAAAGTACAGCATCCAATACTGGCTACTGTATTTTTCATTCTGAAAATTCAAGTAAGGGCCTAGAAATGGTTCTTCAGAGCAGACATCAGTACAGATCTGCAGGAGTACTCAAAACAGAGATAGAGGTAAAGAGAGGTCTTGCCCACAAGGTATCTGTCCATTTTAGGAGAATTTGGAGAGAGAAGCTCACTGTTATCACAGGAATACTCAGCTGCCTTGACATTTTACTGGAGTTTGCACCTTAGCCATTGGCAAGCAGTGTTGAGTGCTAAATATTTTGGCCTTCAATTACACAAGTAAAATCAGGTGTCATGCTTTGCTGCATTGGTATGTCTATCATTATCTTCTTCAGTTAGTTTTGAGGAGGTGAACATCTCTTTTCAGCTGGCAGAGAGGCAATTTCTGCATCACTGAAACTGGAGCTGTTACAGATGTGAATGTTTAGTATGCTCACTAGTGCTCTGGGAAGAAAGTGTGAACCAGCCCATGAGGCTGGAAAACATAGCAAAGCTCATTCAGCTGTGCCTGCATCTCTGGTCTCTGGTGTGTCCTGTGGCCTGCATTTAATGAATTTTAATTTGAATGTCACAATTTTCATTGAATGACAGCTGGATCTTACTGAGTGCAAGACTGAAAAGCCACCACAGTGGGAGTTTGAGCAAGGGCAGTCACAGATTCTCCCTCTCATTGTTTGATAAAGTCCCAGAGAACCTGCAGTTTTGCAGGATGAGAATGTAGATTATCCAGGGAAGTATCTACAAAAGGTTGTCTTGGGTCCTCTCCACATGGAAGCATCTGGGTGGTTCTATAATTCCTGACCCTTCTGCATCTCTGCTGGAGGGAATCTGAAATCTGGAAGGATGAGAAAGCACTCATTTGGGTCAGATAGTACCTGTTTGGTGGGGAATCAGAACCACGAGGTGGCCCAGAGAAGATGATTTTCTTCTTCTTTTTCTTTTCTTCTTTTCTTCTATGGTTAAAATGTTATATTTTTGTTCAGGAAGAAATGTGCATGTGGTTTCTGGTGAGCATTTGTTCAAGCTGGCTATGCCAGGGTGGCATTTGGTGTCTTTGGCAAGTTTACTCATATTCTGAAGTATGTGTACACATTCAAGAATGTGTCCCAGAATGTGCAATAATCTGGTTTGTAGAGATTCTGAACACATTACAAATCCCCTACTCCTAGTAACCCAGGACCTGGATATTCCAATGGCAAGTGGGTTTCCCATCAAGGGCTACCCAAATCTCTACAGTTTCACTTCAGAGAGTCTTGAAAAAGCTGTAGGTTAAATTCCTTAACACTATTTCACATGGTCTTAAAAACATCAATGCAAATAGTTGCTAAACTGAATCATGCAGAGGTCTGTCACTAGAAGTTAGCCTGCCCTTGATTAAAGCTTAGGGATATTCCATGTGTTGATGTAGCATTGCTAGCATTTGTGATTATCTTGCATTTGAAAAANTTAATTGAAGCAGAGGATCAAGGCATAGGTCTCTGTTCTGCAGGCCTTTCTGGGCTTTGCACAAGTCTCAGTGCCTTGACTGGGGTTTCTGACAGCTGCTGCTGTACGTGCTCAAATTCTTAACCTCCAACTAACTACTTCTAATACGCAGCCAAATCCTGGTTCCACTTTGATTTATTTCTAATTGCTTCAGGAGGTGAAAAAGAGGCAGCAGTCAAGAAGGCTCTTGGGACGCTGGTTATATTTAGGTATTTAGGTATATATTTCTGATTTGGAAATTTTCAAAGAGCTTCCTTCCCAAAACCTCAGGCATAGAGGGGAATAATCATCTCTGATTTTACACAGTTTGCAGTTTAGTAAGGCACTAGTTCAACTTGTGTGTGTGCCCTCTGGAGCATAGCATAGAGCAGTGATGTCAGGAGGCAGCCTCTGAAAATAAAAAGGAATTAATAACAGACGAACAAACAACTGCTTGCTCTATCCTTTCCTGATATTTTGCATGCCATTTAGCTTGTGATGAAAGCAGCAATAATTTGCATCTCTAGGTCTGCTTATTGCTTCCAAACAAGTAGCCTTTTCTTTAGTTCTTTGTTTTTTGTTTATTGTTTTATTTATTGTGTAGTGTTGAAGCTTTTCATATGCTAAATAAAGCAACAAGGGAACCTTAGACCCAGGCATGCTAAGATTTCCACAGATAGGACATTTGCCTTCAAAGTCAAATGCACTTTAAGCTGTTGCTAAATATGAAATTGTAAGAGTAAATTTAACCAAGCAGCATGATGCTTTCATATTTTTTCCTCAGTTTCTGGCCCTGAGACACCAGTCTGTCCCTGTGCTTGCTTTCATGCCCTATGACTTACCATAGAGCAAGGACAGCAGAGGTAATGTGGTTACATGGAATCAGTATGGGGGAAAATGCCACCTTAATCCTGTGCTGGATATAAGGAGTCTTGATTTTCATCTTGTGCTCCCGTGTAAATTGTGGTGGGCTTTGCTTGACCCAGCTGAACTGCTCTTCCCTGTAGGAGGTAAATAGGCCCCAATTTTCTCTGAATTTCAGTGCAGAAGGTACAGTTTAGCACTTCTGTGTCTCAACTGGCCTATTTAGAAATCACAATTTCCTATCATGGCAAATGGAAATCTTATGAGATTCTCAAGATCCCTGTGATGGACTGCTGGCTTCACTGAGATTCTCTGGAAGTGAGCCAACAGGCCTTAAAGCAAGCATTGTTGGACTTGAATGATCTCAAAAATTCTATTCATAACCCTGAATCAGCAGTGGATATGTCTTCACAAGGACCCAAGTTCCTTTTGTGGCTTCTGGCAGTTCAGCTTGTGAAAATATGCATGGATCTCTGGTAGCTGGAATGATAAAGGAATAGCAATTTGCATACCCTTATTGAATACAGAGACCAGCATTCATTTACAAGACAAAGCATCATAAACCTAGGTAATGAATACAAATGGAAACTTGAAAAAGACAAAATTAATTGGTAAATTTTAATTACAAAGTTGTATTATGACACAGTAGCCAGCTGCGGGTCTCAGTTGGGTTTCTGTATTTAATGGCATTGTCTTTCATCTACACTGGGGTAAAGGAAACTGTTGGAGTCGATTTTTCTCAGACCTGCTCTGTTGTCATGAAATTTGTGTGCTCAGGCAGAAAAGCAGCCGCCGGGAGCAAGAGGCAGGTCTGTGTCTGCAGGCGCTGTGCTATAGCATGATTGGATAAGTCTTCTCATTTATTTGTTGTTCTGTTCCTGTTTTCTTGTTTACCTTCATTTCATTTTTGTTTTCAGTTGACATGTGGTCAGTAGGGTGCATCATGGGAGAAATGATTAAAGGTGCTGTGTTGTTTCCTGGCACTGATCGTATCCTTCCTAGCAGCCATTCTAGTCCCAGCAGGTATTTCCACCCCTTTCCCTTCCAGCCCCTTCCCACCAGACTAGTGCTGACATACCTCTGTTCTGTACCTAAGGAGCTGGGTTAAGTCCCACTGCAAAATCCCTGCAAACCAAAATGTCAACAACAAACCATTACTGCCTCTAAGCAAAAGCCTTAGGTGAGAACCGCAGTAAGTACAGCATGAGGAGGTGGAAAACAACATCCCACACAGTTCCTCAGAATCACTCTCTGCAGCCAGTGACCACGGTTTGGTTGTTATGAATGTCTCTATTAATTTGGTGGTGTGTGTTTGGGAGGGTTGTGTTTCACAAATGAGGGTTTTTTTAAAGTTGGTACAAGGGTAGGCACAAGTCACTGCTTACCTCAGGCTGAGATGTAAGAGGTTCTGCATTTCACATGCATTTCTGTATCTCTGACTAACTCAGACATGAATCATAGAAATGCTTATTTGTTATAGACTCATAGAATTGCTTATTTGCTTTGGTTGCTTTCCAAATGGTATTAAAATGCAAAAGTAGGAAATGGTTTCAGTTTGGGCAACACTTCTTTCCACGACTAAAATTATCACTTGGTACTAGTCTAATGACTCAGAAGTCTGGATGTTTCTTGGGAAACTGTTGTAATGGACTTGGGTCTGCCCAAGTTTCTTTTTTTTTGAGTACATGGAACTATTATATGAAAGAAGAATATATTCTTGACATCAACAACAAGTGACTTACAGATAAACACATTAAATCAGTGGACAAGCAGACTAGGAATATATTTGTTTTCCTTAGAGACCATTCTACTCTCAGGGCTGAGGCAGCCATATTTCTTATTTTGTCCTATGCTTTATTAAAGCACTTTAGTATTTATCAGATTATGGAACACTTTATTGTGCATTAAAATAACTGAGATCAGTACATACTTGATCTAACTCCAGTCTTTTACTGTCCATAGGATCATGAATGTGAGAAATGGACATGGCCTGTGTACAAGTTTTCCTTCTATTTTAAATTCTGTACTTAGATGACAGAGGAGTTTCCAGGCATTATTAATTTTTATGTAACTTTCTCTGAGTAGGTGTGCATGTACACTTTGTGTGTATATACATGTGCTTACCAGCTCACTTCAGCACTTCTGACCTCATTTAAAGTTTAAAGCATTCAATATTTTGATCAAAATGTGGAAAAAGTATCATCTGAAGAGCATTAAAGAAATGAAAGTAGGTAATTATATCATTAATATTTTCACAGGCTTGCCTAGTAAGATTCTAATTTGTGTTTTGTCCAAAATTATGGGTGAGCATACCCATACTGAAATGAGCAATGCACTTTCCTTGTGTCTTTGTATGATCTGGAGCACATCTCCTCTGCCTGTGTGAAAGTGAATGTTTCCCTTCTGTGTGTTAATGGAAATCATTAGATTTCTCCAGATTTGCTGTTCTTCTGTTTCCTGTCAATATGGAGTCAGACATTTCAGTGTAGGGGTGAACATCCCTCAGTGTTGTAGTCAGAACTGTATTATGCTCATAGACCTACATTTTATAAGCTAACATTTAAAGATATCCCCAAACAAATCTGAAAAGAATTGAATGTGTGTTAAATAGCACTTCAAAAACTGGTTTCTGTGATACAGCTGCACGCTTGTTAAAGAGAACTTGTGCAAAGCCTCTATAATTAAACCATTGTGTGCCATCTATTATTGCAATAACTCCACAGAAATTGTCATTACCAGCTGCTGATTTCTTTGAGATTGGCCTGTAATTGAGTTCACATTCTTCATTTTTATTTATGATACGTTGCTAAACTTGCTCTGTGTTTTCTGTACCTCTCTGCTTTTCTTCTGCTGTCCCATGGGTGCCTGTTCTGTGGACAGAGAATGATGCCATTGCTTTCTTTCAGGCTGCTCTTCAAAACCACATCCATCCCCCACGTCCTTCCCTGCTGCTGAGCAGCCACGAGCAGAGGCTCAGCAGTTCTGGCTCCCCTGCCCATCTGTGCAGCTGAAAACCAGTCAGGGAGCTGCAAGCTCCAGCCCAGCCTGCTGAGATTCATGACCTCGTGGCATCCTCTGCCTTAAGCCTGCTCAGAAAATGCTTAGCATTGCTGTAAAAAAGATTATTTCTTCAGACGAGTGATGGAGTTGGGCAGCTGGATAATTCCATCAGCAGGGACTATAAGCCCTCAGAGCTCCAGGGCAGCATCCTTAAGGATGTGTTTAAGTACAGGAGCAAGAGTAATTAAACATAAGTTTCTTTAAAAAAGTTTATTCTCTGACATAAAATGGGTTAAGCCTGGCAGTGTACCAGAATCTGCTATCAGCAATTTCTTCTTAACAGGCAGTGCTTCATTTCACATCCACACTGTGATTTGAAGAGTATTTAATACTAATTTGTGTCAATTTTTATGCATAAATAACCATGAAAAGCAGTTTTGAGGCTAAAAGATTGAATATTCATGAGAAATGCACTGTCAGTCATATATTTGACTGCAAAACTTAGTATTCTCCATCTTCCAGTGGTTAAGGAGTATAGGTCATTTGATGCTGTTACTGTTTACACAACTAAATAGTCCATTCAGCTAACTTTAAAAATTTCAGTAGCAAAATTCAGAAGCAGAAAAGCAGAAAAAGCCTCTGAGTAAGTGCAGAGTGGAGTGCTTAGCTAGGCTGGTGCTTTGTCCCACTCCTGCAATTCATCTGAATTCACTGAAATCACTGGGGTGAAGATGAGAACAGAACCCACCTCTATTCTCTTTCAAACTCCCAGTTGTGAAGAATGATTTGCAGTGTCCAAAATCTTCATGGTCTTTACTGATCCTTGAAATTTTACTTTTTCTCCACCATTTTTGGTGTATGCATGCGATGCATTTGATTGTGTGCTAAAGCTTTTTCGTTTTTCCCTTTTCTTTTTTTAATTTCATGTGAAAACTTCATTTCAATGTTGACAGCAGTGGTTCTGCTTTCAAAAAAGCAATTAGCATGAAGCTTGCACCTGATAGTGCCTCGAGCAAGGACGTGGTGTGTGTTGTGTTGCCACAGGAACAATGGGACAAGCTGGCTGTACCTGTGAGCCTGACTCTTGTTCCATGTGTTCTCCTCAAGATTTTATGAGACTGTTAACCTTTTCTCACTGCTGCATAAATGATCTGGAGGAGTGAAGAAGGTGCCTTACTCCTCTGGTGAGCTGTGGAAGTGTAGTTACACATTTTTTTTAGCCACTGCAGGCATTTTGGGCAGACAAGGATGAATGTGCCTTTAAATCCTGTACTTGGAAAAGCTCAGGGAGACAAGTATATATTCACTAATATTCAGTAGAGAGATGTGATGTCAGCTGCTCTCAGTATATGTCTGCACAAGCTTATGCAGCTTTATTCTGCCTTATTCTACAGCTGCAATCATGCCATGCATGTTGTAGGGATTGGAGCATAAGGGCATTGCTGGCTCTTGTGCTCTGTGGAAAGTGTCCCTAAATACATGCCAGCTCTGTTCTGCTCCCTTGTTCCTGAGGGCAGTTTCCCACAGGGTCCTATTGCCTGATTCCTTGAACAGCTGGAACTTTGCTTTCCAAAAATTCAGAGTCCTGACTTTGCTCTTCACCTGCCCCATATCCCTCAGGATGCAAACTCCAGCAGTGCGTGATCGCTGCAGCCCAGGCAGCCTTCAGTGGACTTCAGTGGTGTCTTGTCAGTGCTGGGTTAACAGCACTAATGATCCTAAACAGGATCATTCCCAACCTAAACACTTCTGTGATTATATGAAACTTCTCCCCAAAGTTGTTAGGCATCAATTTTATCAGAGCTCTTGGAATCTTCAGCCGGTGCCAGGTGCGGCAGCAGATGTGTTTGTAGAGGAACTTCTCCAGCCACCAACAGATTTGATGAGCTTATACTCCAGCTGAGCTGCTGAGAAAAAAAAAATGCTGGGCAGAGCTTCAAAGCCATATTGTGGAATTCAGGGGATAAACAGGGCCTTTTTGAGCTCAGGAAAGACAACTGAGTTTCAGAAGATAACCAAGATCACTAAAGATTCTCACAGAGTTGAAACACTCCTTCGGACTTTGAGCTGAGATTCAGTGCTCAGAAATTTAAGAACATGACCAGTGTGAGATGAAGAAAATAGACAGAAATACATGTAGCCATCAATACCCTTGAAGGCCTCTTTTTTTAAATCCACACTTCTGGCCATTTAATTTCAACAAAAACAAAACTATGTTTTTCAAGACTCATGTTCTGAAACAATACTTTCATCTTTTGATAGATTCTGTTGATTCTTAAAAACTTCTCATCAAATTGATCTGAATTGCTGTGAAATGCAGAGCAGAAAAATTAAGGTAGTTTCTGAAAATACTTTTCAATATACATATTTTGCCTAATAACTTTGTCTAGGTTCCATAAACAAATGCTGCTGTATTGAGTCAGAATTATCTACAAAGTCCAGCAATATCTGTACACAAGTCATTATAGCACTGGCCATAAACTTTTTTCAAAAGATGGGTTTGTACTTTCTAGGATTAGTGGAAAAATTTTTGTAGGCATCAGAAAAGACCTCAATAATTGTCCTAAGGCTTTCCCTGCTTTGTGCAGAAGATGCAGGGACTGTTCTGACAACAGAAGAGTTATTGGAAACTGCTCCAGCAAACCTTCTAAGAACTAATTTTTTGTCCTTTTTTTTGTCAGGAAATCTGAACTGATGGAAAAAGACACAGAGGCTGCAGAAATTTTGCACAGAAGTCTACTGTGGTCTTACCTGTTAAAACAAGTAGAGATTAAATATTTACAACAGTAAGCAAAACAGAATTTTGTGATTTTCAGGGTATTATTGGCAGTTAGAAATCATAAACTCCTTAGGAAAAGCAGCTTTTTGTATTTGCACAATAAATTAATTCTGCTTTAAATCCGAGATACGAATTATACTCTGTTTGAAAAGTAATTTTTTGGTGTGGTTTTTCTGTGAGCATCAATGCTGAATGAGCAGTGGTTCCATGGAAACAGTGATGTTTGTGGATGAACCACCAAAAAAATGAGTACCCAGGCTGTGAAAAACCACTCCCAGCACTAATAGATGGATGAAAGTTTATCCAGTGCCTACTTAATTATTTTCAATACAGCAATGTAACTCTTTTAGAAATGTTTGTACTAAACACAAATTGTTTGAACTTTGATAGTTAGCTTATAATTTTATCTTGGAAAACCTGCCATCTGTATGTAAATACAAGGAAAATGAGAACACTTGCTCCTGTCCAATAATACAACTCAGTTCATGCATTTTGACAACTGCTCTATTGCATATTTATTATATTTTCTCATGAAGATTTTTCATTTCTCTCTTTATTCAGCCTTTTCTCTTTGCTGGCTTCCCATCCTTTGAGTGATGTGTACAGCTTCCACTTCTTGGAAGTTGGAGGAAATGTAGAGAAAGAACAGATGCAAAAGATTTGTGAAATATTAGTGAGCTGAGGATTGCTGGAGGTGGCTCAGCTGATATGGACTGATAGATACATGAATATATAGAATGGTGAATGTTGTTGAATATTCTTGAACTTCAAGGCCAAAATTTGTTTTTCCTTAAACACTGGGGAGCTGAGTAACTGTTAACTGTTGTAAAAACTCACTCGTAAAGGGCAAAAGGAGCTTCTGAATAATTACACAGATGAAAACACAGAATGGTTCTGTTTTCTCCCGATTCAGGAAGAGGAGCAACCCTACAGTTTCCAGGAGCTTGGTTTCTGTTTTGAGTTTGAGGAATCTATTCTTGATTCCTTATCCAAGCTGTTGCAGGTACACCTGAGCTACAGGAGCAAACTGAGCCCACACCAACTTCACTGACAGTAAAAACAGAAACATTTTAGGATTGTGCTGTATCACTGAGACCCTGCTTCCTATGCAGACTCTTAGGTGCTTTCATAAACACCTGCAGCATGTTTGTGGTGTAACACCTGTGGCTGCCCCATCACTGGAAGTGCTCAAGGCCAGGTTGGATGGAGCTTTGAGCAGCCTGGTCTAGTGAAAGCTGTCCCTACCCCTGGCTGGGGACTTGGAATGAGATAATCCTTAAGGTCCCTTCCAACCCAAACCATTCTATGGTTTTATGATTTGCTTGTTGCTGTGTAAGCACAGATGCTCAGCAACTGAATGAAATACCAGCTAAAAAATAGTATTTGAAAATTTTAGTTAATGACATCTGCACAATGAACACTGCTATCTCCTAACTCCTGAATGATCCATGGTAATCTTCTCAAGCAATTTATTTGTGCTACATGTTAGTTTTTGTTATCACCACATTCTGTTATTCCATATAAATAACAATTATTATTCTGAACATTGCGCAGTATTTCATTTTAGAAATGCCACATTCTTCTCCAAGTGTTCACCTTGGAACAGAAAATGCTTTATAGTTACTCTCTTGTCAGATGGTAGCATTTTCAATTCCTTTTGTGTGGGGTTTTTTTTTGTGAACTGTGTTGGCAACAATATGTAAATTGTGGGACTGTGGAAAAATATGAATGTGACACTGATGTCTCCCACAGTGAAGCTTGTTAGTGTGTTTTTTAGCAGACTTGTTTTTAAAAGAAAGGTTCAATTAAAAATTTTTTTTAAAAAGTTGGTTGCCACAATTTGGTGTTGGGGAGGGAACTGCAGAGCTGTTCATACTAATTATTCTAAATTTGACAAGTTATGAGCATTAAAAAATTGACTAAAGTGGAGCAGATAGTTTTTGTTGGTGGAATATGCAGATTTAAGGAGAAAACAATTAGCAAGGTAGTTCCCTCAATATTTTGGAATTGAAAAGAGATGATCTTCCCCGTCTGTCTTGTTACAAACAAAACATCCTGTGTCTGGTTTGTTTTCATTGTGCCTACCTTAAGAAAAGCAAGACTTGACATGTCCAAATTTTAATTATCTCCAGAAGCAGCACATTTATCCAGAAAGGGCAAATCCTGCTCCTGTAGAGCCAAGCTGGTGCAGAGGTGCTGTTTGGTGGGTGGAGAAATGCAGTCCATGTGCTGGGCAGGGAAACATGATTCCCACCAGCAGCTCCCCTGTCCAGCACAATTCCAGCAGCTCTCTTATAAACAGCTGTTCTGGAAGAATTTCTCGTGTTTGCCACATCACAGTCCATAGATACTGCTTGAGGAGGATTTTAGAAAAAGGCTTCTCTTTCAGGTGAACAAACATGAGAGATTAAGTTATTTGTATTGCAGTACAACTGAAACATCCTAAGGCAAACGCCAACCCCTCCTGCAAAACCTTGCTGTTGAACTCAACAAAATACAATTCTTCACTCAAAAAAGAGTGTGATTTACACAGACATGTCATGAGAAGGAAAAATTGCTGTGATTTTGAGGCTAGATAGGAAGACAGTAATTTGTTGTCTAAATTGTTTTTTAAATTACAAGCTGCTACTTTGTACACTGTAGAAATGCTTTTAATATTTTCTGATTGTGACAGAGAGGTATTGTAAATTTTCTCTTATAGCCAAACTCAATTTCCTTATAGTTGTTTGGAAATTTGCAGGAATTTATCTGAGGTTTACAGGCCAACTGAATGAACAAAACACTGGTTCTTAATCCACACTTTGGAACTATACTGCATCAATGCACACAGCAAAAAAATAAACACAGGTACACTTTCAGCCTTTGCTTCTAAATAGATGACATTACTGTGGAATCTGATTTTTTAAAAAAAAAACATTTTTGTTAATTCACAATATTATTTTCCCATTAGATTTTTTGTCTTTGCTTTAGAAAGATATGTCACTTAATCTGCAGTTCAGCTTCATGTTATTTTCCAAATAAATAACCAAGTATTTCAAAAGCAAAGGAGAAAAATCCTAAGGAGAGTATAAAGCTGCAAAGAGAAAAGGTGGTGGGTGACCTTGAGGCAGCCTGAGGCCTCAGTGATAAATCTTCATTCAGAAGATACACATTTTAGATCTATTTTCTTAAATCTTTGCTGTAACTCTGTATGGCCATCCTAATGTTACTAAATGCCATATTGTCAGTGCCAGAGGCAAGCTAATAAATCCAGGTTAGATCCCTTCTTCAGTCTTAAATCATACAGATGCTGTTGTGAGTAGTTGACACGTTTTCCTTGATCCTGCTCGGGGCAATTCACAGCTGAACTGACTCAAATAGCTTTTAAGCAGACATTTTTCGTTATTTTCCAGAGCTTTGGGTTGGAATTCTTTCCAACTGTCAAGTCTGTCTAACATCTGCTTAATTTCAAGAGGAAAAACAGGTCCTCTTTTTTTCTTCTGAAAGGAATTTTTTTCTTTCAGAGTTATGTGGTCACTAACTTTTAATACAATTTTTTCAATAACATCAATAGTTACAATCTCTAATTGATTAATGTAAACTAGTGTATATTTTGATTCACATTAGAACTGTCCTGTAGTAATATTTGTTTCCTACAGAATTGCTGAAGCTAATGCTGACTGGCAGCTAGAGAAAGCTGCTTCTTTGCTTTGATTGAAAAATCTGACCTCAGATTTTTGCCAAGTCTTTTTTTTAAATCTTGTAACATGATAGGTACAACTTCTCATCACCAGGTGCATCACAGATGCATCACACATGGTGACTGCATAAAACATTACAGTGAAATGGAGCTGGACCAGAATTCTGCAAGGACTTTATTGCATTCTTGCACATCTTCATGTATTGGACCTCAAAATATAATCCAGTGCTTCTAAGGTCTAGGTAAGGGGAGAAACATTACTACAGAGAAAATGTGTGTGTCCATCTGACTAAAACATTATATAACTGCTTTCACTTAGCAGAGTTTTGTTATTGCTGTTATCAGGACAAAAACCGTCCTGAAGTGCTCCATCATGTCAGTTTGTGTGTGTGTGTGTATGTGTGTGTACATGTAAAGAGCAAATGAATGTATTTTATTTAAGGGTTTTGGCAGTACACAAAGACCGTAAGTCAGAAAAAATACAGTAAAGAAGCACAATTACCCATTCATATCATTCATTGCTCAAAACCAGTCCCTGAGGTTGCTGTGAATAAAGCCTGACCTTTTGGCTCTTGGTCAGAGCAGGGGTGCAAAAGCTCCAGTGCTGTCCTGCAAACCAAGTCCAGCCAAGGAGCAGAACGTGGTGGCTCTGCCAGTTCCACTGCCTTTGGCTCTCATTTTTGAACTGATGCATCTCGAAATTTTGTCTCTCAAAATGTCCCAGCTGTGGGTGGTAGTCTGCTTGTGTGCTGTTTCTTAGTGAGAGCCTTTCTGTCAGCTTAGAAGAAAAGTGTGCAGTGGGAGCTGACCTGTTGTCTGTGGATTTTCCTTCTCCCTTTTCCATCCCCATTGACAGTGGCTCCCATCGTGTTGGCCCTACTCTGGGAACTTCTTGTACCCATTTTCCCTTATTGCTCATGTCTAGGGCATCTTACTACATCTTCCCTCTCAATGTGTCCAAGTCCCACAACATTCTGTAATCCCAAAGATCATTTTTCCTTTGGCCTTCACTAAATGCCTGTGAGATGGTTCACCTGCCCTGTACAGGGGTGACCCTCTTTGAAGCAACTTCTGTGTTTGGCCCTCCCTGTTTATCCAACACTTCCCTCAACATGCACAGGTATTGCCTCCAGTGATGATTTTAAAGCTTGGCTCTCTCACCCATTTAGCTTCTCTTGGCACAACTAACAGCATCTTCATTTCTGTACTCTCTGTTCTTCTCTGCAAAGCATTTACACACTCTGTATTCTCCAGTTCCTCAGAGAGACCTGCTTCTGGAGCAGTCCAGCCACCAATCACTGAGGTGTCTTGGCTTGACCACAAGTTTAAAATGTCAAACCACTTTATTTTCTAATGAAATATTTAATGAAATATTCAGGCTACTCTTTGAGCAGCTGTAGTCTTAGGTAACTTTATTGTTGTTGCAATTGTTCAGTTTTCTGTTGAAAAAAAGATCTTTTTAATGGACAACACAAGATAAACTACATACAATCTACTGAGGGTGTGTGGGAGGAATGAGATGGGGA
>VZTT01042921.1:22742-48581 GCA_013400855.1 Buphagus erythrorhynchus | reverse complement strand
GAAAAGCAATCTATTAATGTGTGACTGCCTTAATTAGTATCTGTGACTTTTATAGGTCCTGGCTGGTCCCCTACAAGTATTTTTTTGGCAAAATAAACAAATTAATATTATTTTAAAGAGCAGAAGGGGAGGAAAGCAATACTGTTGATAAAAAGGGAGGAAATCCCTGGTCCAGAGCAGAGATGAGCACGGCTGCAGATCCCAGCCAGCAGTGAGCAGAGTGGAGCCTGAGGAGGAGGAAATGGCTAATGAACATTAATGGATTAGAGGTAGGTAGATTTAGGTTTGCTATCAGGAAGGAATTGTTCCCTGGCAGGGTGGGGAGCCCTGGCACTGCCCCTGGATCCCTGGCAGTGCCCAAGGCCAGGCTGGACACTGGGATTTGGAGCAGCCTGGGACAGGGGAAGGTGTCCCTGCCATGGCAGGGCTGGAACAGGAGGAGCTTTCAGGTCTCTTCCAACCCAAACCTTTCTAAAAGGCTCCCTGCAGGTGAAATCTGTGCCAGCTCAGGTCCTGTCCCTGCTGTGGCACCCCAGGTCATTGTGTCAGGGCTCAGCACTGGCACAGAGCTGGTTCTGTTCTGCTGGCTGTGTTTTCCCAGCTCCAGTTCTCTGTCTTGCCCTGGGTTTGGAGCAGCCCTGCAGAGTTTTGGTTCCCAGTGCCCCTGTTTCAGGGTAAATCCCATTTCCACTCTGCCCTGCTGCTTTGCTTGGCTCCACATCCTGCTGGAGGCACCCCTGGTCACCAGAATTTCCCTCCAGATGTCAAAGGTTTTGCCATGCTAACAGTTTAGTGTAACATTTGGGGGTCTCCAGAGAGCAGCTGGTGAGCACAGACACCTGAGCTGTGAATCCCACAGCAGCACAGCCCTCACACTGCCCTAACCCAGCCCAGGATGAATAAAGAAGAAAACCCACAATAACAGAGCAATAGAAACCAGCAAGGGACACCAGGAAGGGGAGAGGAATCAGAACTGAGGGAAAAAAGGATCAGAAAACACAACCTGCACCGAAGCTCTTTTCTTACCAAATTAAACATGACTATCAATCTGCTGTGTTTTTGCAGGCTGGGTTTACAAACACATTAGTTCACCACATTTCTTTCAGGCTTAATAAAAAAAAACCAAACCCAACTCGAATAAGAAATATTCAGTTTTGTTGTCTGATAATAGATTGATGGCCTTAAGCTTTCTCAAAGGAAATTCAATTTGAATAAGGATTAAACTCGAATTGTCAGTGAAGTATCCGTCCACAAATACTTATTTCTCACATTCATTCTAAATTCTGGCTGTACTTTGTCTTCCAAAGCATGTTTTGAAGCTAGACACAGCTAAATCACACAGTATCCATATTAATAAAGATGTTTAATGTAAGAGCATTGCTTTTCTCACAATCATTCATGTCTCAAAAAGGTCTTTTATAGCACCACAGGTAAAGAAGATGTATCTGAGAGAAGTGTCACAAGTACTGAAGCAAAAATAAACACTGTTGTTTTCTTTTGATATTTTGGTTGAGGCTTTTAAGTTCAAGTAATTAACTCACGGTTTCCTTGTACCCTTCTGCTGCTTCTTCTGTCTCTGTGTCAAAATAATTTCATTAAAACACTCACAAATTATCATTTTAATGAATTTCTGACAAGTTAATATACTCCTTGTAGAGGTGTAGCTGCAGGTTTGGGTTTGATTCAGTGCCTGATGCATTTGCTGTTTACAGAGCAGGAAGAACACCAGGTGTAAGGAGTGCTGCTAAGCCAGAATAAAATAAATTGAACTCACATTTTTGGACTTCTAACCATCTTTTCAGTCAATATTTAAAATAAAAGTCATTCAGCTGAGCTCAAATACCTTTACCCCAGGTTTTACAAGAGAAAATCGTTGCAACTGTGGAGTGCACACTTGGCCATAAACAGCAGGAGCTACAGATCCTCCTGAATAGCTACTACAAGTCAAAACAAGCTGATGAGGTTTTAAAAGAACACTCACTGGAGCCAGCTGAGGCAAGGAAGGAGATTACCTAATTAATTTATGAATTTTCAATTCCTTCTATGTTAGCTGCCTAGAGTAGCTTCTTCAAAGATGTCCTAAAATGCAGCAAAACAGGGAATAATCAGAGAAAAAAAAAATCTGCTTTTCGTGTGAGGCAGTAAGGAGAGGAAGTTACTTCTCTTGTACAAAAAGAATGAGAGTAGAGCTGCTTTAAACACTCATTCCAAAATATTTTCCATAAATGAACTAATTTTGAAATCACCTATAATTGAACACACAGATAATTTTAGCTTTGTACGTGAAGTATGGTATTGCAGAAACTGCAAAAAGAGGAAATGGCATGTGATATATTTGTTGAATTTAAAAACAGCAAACTAAGAGGAAAAGTATCTTTTTCTCCAAAAAAAGATTCTGGCAGTCAGTGCAAACAGTCAAGTCCTAACTGGGTAATGAGCAGTAAAGCTGCTCTAAACATTGCTCTCAACATAAGAAACAAACAGAAAGCAATGAAAAATCGACCATGGATGAGGCATTCTTCCTTGAGCACACTCCATTCAAGGTGATGACTAATTAGGAAAATCTCCAAAACTGACTTTTGCTTTCTTTAAGTGCAACAGTGAAGATAATATAAATATAACTCAGCCGTATCAACTGATTCTGCTCCTGAAAATAAACTTTTAAGCATATGGTCAGGAAAGCCAATATATAGGAAGAACAATTCTTGAACAGCATGACAACAGTCTGGAATTACATGCTAGGGCTCACACAAGTGGGTTTCCACAGCCATAATTTCATCAAATAAATTTTGGAGTTTGACAGTCAATCAGACAGAAACACAAGGAGGATTTCCAGGAAATGTTTGCATTGTTCCTCTCGGCCTTTGAACAGTGGGATCCATTTCTAGTGGGGGAAATAGGAATTTCTCTTTTTAAATGGGGCAGATTTTTTTTTTTTTTCAGTAAAATGAGATGGAAATAAAAGAGCTTGGATTGCATCAGGGAATTGCTTCCCACAGGGGAGCTCTGCATCAAAATGCTCTACTGGTTCTGGCCTGTAACATATGGACAAGATTAGCAGAGTTTAACCCATCAATCCTGCACTGATTTTGAGAACAGAACCCATTGATCCACCTCCTGATAGTGATTTCCATGAGTGGATTTGGTCCCACATTGCCCCAAATTCCTTTTTATTTTTCTGATGTTCTAATTTAGCAACCAGGCTCCTGTTATCTGTTAACACTCTTGTTAACAAAAATGGAACAACAGCACCCCTCCAAGATAAAGTGATTCTTTCTTCAGAGTTCTTTGGAAATAAATATATTGAGTGTGTCTGATACTTACAGAAGCCTTGCTCCCACTAAAAGGGAACTTGAGCAAGAATGGATA
Source organism: Buphagus erythrorhynchus (assembly GCA_013400855.1). NCBI lineage: Eukaryota > Metazoa > Chordata > Aves > Passeriformes > Sturnidae > Buphagus > Buphagus erythrorhynchus. Next base: position 45,212 of record VZTT01042921.1, on the reverse strand, counting down.
TGCTGACAATATTTTGGATTAGTAGATGTTTCCTGATGCAAATCCAGTCACTTGTGATACAAATGATCTGTAACTGGAGTGTCATAAAATCAGAAATGGAAAAACTGATTTGTGCTCATAGGTATTCTCAAAAAAGGAAGATAAAGTGAAGGTGATGTCACTGAGGAGCTTCCCCTGTAGGAACAAATGTAAATGTTCTTTGTGCTATAGAAACCCTGAATTACAAAAGGAGAACATTATTGTTTAGAAAATCTTTGCCAGAACTACAGAAAAGATATCAGCACTTCCACACTGTTAGGCTTCTTTACTCATAAATTATTCCAATAAATTACAAGTGTCCAGTAGCATTCAGTAAAATGTGTAAATGTCAAAATCATTTGTCACAAAATCCTTCTCAACATCACCAGCTGATTTTTAAAGGAAACAATAAGAAAAAAAATCCAGAATTTGCATAATGAAGCACTTTAAACATCTTTGTTTGGTTCAGTGAAGATTGGGTTTATGATCAAGTTGAGCCATAGATTTGAAATTTCTTAACTCAGTCTTATTTTACAACTCCTTTACCAAATTTGTTCTACAGAGCTGATATTTGGCAGTCGATTTTCACCTGCCTTTTCCTTCCAAACAGAGCACATGCAAAGCTGGCATGGCTAGGAAAGTTTTGACTATCTCTGCACAAATCCATATTTGTTGTGGGAAGAATGCAGAGTGTATTTCAATACCACACCTGCTTGTTGAACTGTATTTCCTGGAAAACTGTACAGAAAAGTAAACTAAAAAAGGAGTAAATCCTTGGAGAAGTCTGTTTGCTCATCCTCCCTTTCTGTTCTTTTGGTTTTACTCCTGACCTGCACTTGGCTGTGTTTTTGGTGCTTCCACTGGGAAATGGAGAGCTCCAACCTGTATTTATTTAGGATCCACACCCTGTTTATCAGCTAAGCTGTTTTCATACCTCCTTCTCCAGATAAAGCAAGGCTGGTGCAATAATCATTGGTCATAGGCTGGATTANGATCCACACCCTGTTTATCAGCTAAGCTGTTTTCATACCTCCTTCTCCAGATAAAGCAAGGCTGGTGCAATAATCATTGGTCATAGGCTGGATTAGATCATCCTGAAGGTCTTTTCCAACCTCATTCATTCTGTGATTGTGTAATTCTGTGCTCCTGTGATTGTGTGATTGTGTGATTCTGAATCTGTGATTGTGTGATTCGATGATTTTGTGATTGATTCTGTGCTCCTGTGCTCCTGTGATTGTGTGATTGTGTGATCCTGTGATTCTGTGATTTGATGATTTTGTGACTGATTCTGTGATCTGTGATTCTGTTGTATTTGTGATTGTGTGATCCTGTGATTTGATGATTTTGTGATTGATTCAGTGATCTGTGATTCTGTGTATTTGTGGTTCTGTGATTTGGTGATTCTGTGCCCACCACCCTGCAGTGCCTGGAGCTCACTGCTCCCACCAATCTCCTGGTGGAGCTGCTCCTGTGAACAATTAAAACCTGTCCCAGCCCTAATCAGTCTGATTAGCAAAATTCTCTTATGCCTGCTCAGTTTGTGAATTTGCATCATTTAGCTGAGGAGGACCCAGGTAAGGAAATCCAGCAGATTATAGGAATGTATTATGCAGAATTCTGAGGAATATTATAAATTCCACAGGGAATGTTGGTGTGGAGAGGAAGCAGCAGCAGCTTCCAGCTGGTGGGACTCCAGACAGAAGCACAGATCTGCATCGAATGAGCCTGGCTGCCAGGGAAATGAAAATTCTGCTTTATCCTTGAGCCAGGACACATCTGACTTGTGTCAGCTGCAGGAGAAGGGGCAGCACTGACCCAGCAGGGAGTTACATCCCTACAAACAGATGATCCTTGATTTAGCATAACATCTTCGGAGGCAAAGTTACTCCTTCAAAACGGTTCATAAATAAGATGTGGCAGAGAATATTTCCATGAGTTCAGCAGGATGTCTTCCCTGGACTCAGCACTTCTGGGCTGTGCTCACTGGAAGCACAGTTAATATCCCATGGAAGTGCAGGCTGAGTCCTTCAGACAGGCACGGCTACACCCACTGCTAAATTACAGACATTTAGAAATTAACTCTTCTGTCTGTGGAGAAAGGCAGCAGGGCAAGGAAAGTAAGTGATCCTTTGCTCAAGCTTTGCAGATGTGTAAAAACCGTGCTGAGGTTTAAAATAATTTTTTTAAAGAGGTAAAGAATAAGTGCCTTGACATTATATGCAATATAGGTGACAATCAGTCCTGGACAGAAGCTTTTAAAATACTTCTAATCATTATTGGGCACAAACTACTTCTTTCCTCAACATCAATTACATGCTATTTTTAATCTCTATATTAAATATTATCTAATTTTCCTATTGTACCTACAGCATTTATTAGCATAGCCATTTATAGTTAGCAACATAAATTATGTTTCTTGTGCTAAGATTGTGAAAAATTGTAGGAGTGTTTACTGCAGCTGCTGTGCCTTGCACCTCCTCACAGTATTCTGATTTACTGTGTAATTTTTTTTTTTTCAGCACATCCCTTAGCATAAGAGGAAGCAATTTTGCACCATACCTATGTCATGTTTTGTTGAATCCACATCAAGATGCCAATGCCCTGCAGCACCTGGAAATGTGCACTGATCTTCTGCAACACCAGTTTGAGCTCTTCAGCACTGAAATTGATTTTTCTCGAAGTGGCATGTGAAGGTACAAAGTGTACCCAGTGATCCATAGCACAAATGAGTGTAACAATACCAGTCTCAGTCGTTGAAGAGGCAGTAACTTTTAAAGTCTTTGCAAGCAACAGTGCAAGAAAAAAAACAGAGTGTAGTGAAGAATTTATCTTGTAAAATGCCAGGCAGTCAAGTTGTTTTACTGCTGCTGCAGGCTATTGTCAGAGCTGCTAAGTAAATGGTAGGAATGGTTTTCTTTAATTGGGAAGAGCTGGGATACCATGGTGATGTGCTTTTTATAGCACCCCAACACAAACAGATAAACCAGGATCCCTGAGCTCAGCTGTTATCTGGGCAGGATTTGAAAGGCTCAGATCCTCCCTCTGAACACTGAGTTTTCCTCTCCTTGCTCTGCCCACCACTGAAGGGAAGGCAGGCAGGAGTCAGGACCTGCACACAGAGCATCCCTCCTCAGGGATTCCCTGGAAACTCTGCCCAGGCTGTCCTGGAGGGGACAGTGACCAAGGCAGTGCCACCAGTGCCACCCCTGCTGCTGTGCCAGCCCGTGGTGCTTCCCCAGCACGGCCATCCCAGCTGGGCTCCCACCTGCACACTCCCTGACCTGGCAGCTAAGGCAGAATTAAGAAGCTCAAAGATAAAATGTTATTTAATGCATTTGCGACTTACTCTGGACTTCCACAGTTTCACTGAAAATGTATGAACAAGAAAGTTTTTACTGCTACAGTGTCCCAAAATAAACACCTGACTATTAAAACAATTAATACTGGTTCCTGCAGAGTCCAAGGCTTTAAAAAGCCTGCTAACTTCTCATTAAATGTGTGTAACTGTAGGAGAATTTTCACAAGCCCAAGGAGAGGTGGCACCTTAGTGAATAAAAGAATTTCGACATTGCAACACCTGAGAGAACAGATCTTTGCAGTTACAAGTGAAAAGTGACCTTTGTGGGGTTTGTTCCTGTGTTTTTTTTCTGATGGAATGTGGTATTTCTGTCTTCTTTCTCCTACTTACAAAGAGGGATTGTAAAAAGTTAGGATTTGACTTTCTAGAACAGTTCTTAAAAGGCCATTCAAGGTGAACAGGTGCAGATGCTTGGCATTTTTAAAATTCAGATATAAACAAGGGAGCGTATCTGAGGTCTGTCAGGTCCTGGGTAAAATTCCAGCACTGAGGGAAGGACTGGGAGGTGCTGTGGTCAGGGAGCTGAACATGAGCTGCTCTTAACCAAGCTAGAGGAAAAACCCTTCCCCTCTCACAGCACCAGTGTGCAAATGTGTTTTCTTCTGCATCCACCTGAACATTACTGTGTAATCTCGCTCAGGATCTGTGCTCAGGAACAGAGGGAATTGTTTCTCTCCAATTTCACGTGCTCAAAACTGGTTATAAAATACTGAGAGTTAAGTGGGAAATTTGTATGAAATCTGAGGAAATCTGTGTCAGTCTTACACACAGGAAAGCTGAATAAACTGAGCCCAGCTTTGAAGGTTCAGGCTCTGTCAACACCAAGCTTGTGCTGTTCTGACAAAATTATATGGAAATGAGTGTTAGTAAATTACAAAGATGATTTCAGCTAAGATTTCATTTCTTTAAAACTTTAATGGCAGGTGTCGTTTTTAAAGAACAGATTATGCTAATTATCTCTCTGGCTTGCAGTCACTTACCTTTTTAAATAATGCAGCTTCTGATAATGACAATTTCAGTGTGGCTGTGACTCCTGGAGTCCTCCAGGCAGGAATGCCAAACAGTTTCTGGTTCTGCTCACAGAAACAGCAGATGAGGATTAGATTTCAGTGATTTGCCCATGCTCTGCCTGTGGTTAGTGCAATATTGAACAGAGTTCAAGGGGATTCATGGGCATGGAGGGAATTCTGTCACATTCCCAGGCTCAGATCCCTGGGATGGGGAGCACTGTTTTGGAAAGGAACCTGCCATGGCAATATCCAGGTGTCCCTGCATCCCAAATGCAGAGATATTCATAGACTGCTTCACTTCTACTGAAAAGAGAGCTGGTAACACAGTCTCACTTTTAAATTATGGCTCGTTAGGCCTATTTCTTAATGTGATTAATGGCACATCACTGCTCAGAGCAGGGCACATCCATCAGCAGAGCCCTGTGCCCTTAGCACAGGTGTTGAGGGAATTCCAGAACGTTACAACACAAAGTTCTGCTGGTTCTACGAGGGTCTGAAATGACAAATCACCAAAGAACAGAAACCATTACCATCTCGAAATAGGAATTAATTGCTGTGTATTTAGTGAGAGGTGTTTTCCTCTGAAGCTGCAAGGATTCCATAAACGTGTATGTGCAGGGCATGTGACTATAAATATGAGCACAGGAAAAGCTAGATAGTGAGGAATAATTGAAATTGAAACATTTTCCAGTGCAGAATGTGAGACAACAGGAAAATAATCTTTCTTGAAGACAGAAACTAGCTTTGGTCAAGGTTTTCTCAATGGAAGAAACGTTTGAATCTTGAGTTACCAATTTAGAGAGAGAGAGAGCTGACAGTCATGTAGAATTCTGACCAGGGGCATATTCTATATATAATACAAAAATGATACTACTTACTTCTCAGCATCTCTGTAATTAGAGCATGAACAATCAGTTCTCAAAATCAGCCACAAGTTACCAAAAACACCCAAAGAAATAACACAGTTCTCCACAGAGAACACTACTGATAAAACTGAGAAGCACACCAGGTAAGCCTGAGGACAAAAACCCTCAAAATTCTGAGAGAAATGGAAAACAGCCTGAAAAGCAAACAGAGGCAGGGAGTCTCAGCCCCTAAAATGTAAAGATGGCTGTGAAATTCGGCAATTAATTAGAAATAATGCAAGCAGAACTTATTACCTTTTGTAGCATCTGTGCATCTCAGAACATTTTTGATCAAATATCATACTTTCACAATTGTTTCTTGTTTTACCAGGAGTCATGAGTGACTTTTGTTTTCTGTGTAGTTCTGTTCATTTTTTATCTTCCTTTTCTTCCCCAACCTTGATTGTCTGTCTTGCTCTGTTATTTCATCTTCTCTTTCATGTATGCTGTAAATTCTCTGGAGTACTTGTTTCTTTGTTGTAGGTCTGCAGAGAGCCCTGAATAACCCAGCCATGATCTAAAAAATGAGGGGATCTAAGTGATAGCATACAAATAAATGAATAAAATGTGTTTGTTGCACTTTTATCCCAATAGAAGTAGATGATTAATGGATATTAAACACTGATTTTACTAATTTAGAAAAAAAAAAATGGAAGGGAAATCTTGTTGGTAAGCAAGTCTTGAAAAAAAAAATATTTCTACACAATCTGTTGTAGCTATCTTCAGAAAAAAAAACATCCTGGTTCTGCCTTCAAAAGCAGAACTATTCTGAAAGAATAAAAAATTGGGGGGAAAAAGAAGCTAATAATCTGTCCTGTCTATCAAAAGGAGGCCTGTGAATTATGCAGTGCTTTAGTGCCCTGACCACGGTGGAAGATTGAAGATTGACTCTCTGGAATTGAAATTAAAGAGGTGTTGCAATATCTGCCATAAAGCCCCATTTTTCATGGAGCCAGCTCCTTCAGAACTGGCCATTATTAAATGGCTTCAGAGAATTCTGTGTTTTTTCTGAAATGTTCTGGGCTGCTGAGGAGTTGCTGCTGGAGAGAAGAGTGAGTGTGACCATTCCCAGCTCTGCTTCAGGTGGGGTCTGTGGAGATCCTGTCAAACAGAGAAATTGAATTTTGATTTAATTTAACTATTTTAATAACTCTGCCATTCCATCCAACAGATCCCAGCCTGCTCTCAGAGCTCAGCTCAAACTCAAAGCTTTGGCCAACGTGGCTTTGTCTCCCATTTAAGAACATTTTGGGTTCCTGCGTTCCTAACATGGGTCAACCCCAGGGAAAAACAAAAAAAACCAAAAAAGCTAAGAAAAACCCACAAACAAACAAACAAACAAACCAAAAACAAAACAAACAAACAAAAAATTAAAACAACAACAACAAAAAACAAACAAACAAACAAAAAAAAACAAACAAAAAAAACACAAAAAGAAATTAAAAAAAAACAAAAAACAAAAAACAAACAACCTGGAATTTGGAAAATATGAAATTGAGGAGAATGCTTGAGAGTGGCTGATACTGTGCTAAGATGGTGCTGGGAGAGCTCTCAAATGTGACATTTTATTTTTCATATCTGTGCTGTTACTTCAGTGTGTTTCTAAACCTGACCTCCAAATTCATCCCCTTAAGAATTTCTAAAATAATGGCATTCCATTAAGGATAATAATTGTTAGAAGTTTCCATAGTTTGTTTTTTCTCCTTAAAAACTACTTACAAAAGTGAAATCTCATCCTTTATCTCACCTCTACCTTTGAGGTTTTTTCTGCTCTTTAGAAATCAACAATCTGCTAATAATAGATACTTCACACAAGATGTGTTAAGAGGTGTTTTATAAATGATGTTTCATAGCAATGGATTACTCACAACACTCCAGCCATCTAAATCAGAATACATTCTAACAAAGAAGTGTAAGATCACCTTTTTGGAGTTTAATTATAAAGTTTGCATTTAACTTTTTGTCTATTTAACTTTATATTTCCATTTTCAGTTCGTAGAACCTTCTAATAAATAAATACAGAATTTATTGTACCTGCTTTAGACAAAGAAATTTTTGTTAACTTTATCATGAAATTTTCATCTCTTCAAGCAACCACCCTCATGCAGAGAAAAGTGAAAGGAGAATTATCACAATTTTTTTTATGGTTTCTGCCTGTGATAAGTTACTTTTATTCATCATTTGGGAATAAAATGACGAATCTTGAAACAGAATTTGGTTTATTTTTTTCCTCTCCTAGTAAACTGTCCTTACCTGTTTTCAGTGCTTCTGTTTGTGCTGGTCAACCTCTGACCAGGAGATTTGGGAAGTATTCAGGAATAAATGTGTTTGTCCTCTTGCTGTGCTGAGACTGCCTGCAAATGAACTGGGCATGGACCAGCCTTTATATCCCCATATAAACCAAACACGGAATAAATCAAATTATTGTTTAATATGCTTCGTTATCTTTTAATGTGTCTCTGGTCACAGAGCATATGTCCTGTAAGAGCACTCGGTCTGCTCCTGTGAACACGTCGTGTATCTGCTAATGAAGAGAGATGGCACAACAAGTTCTTGCCACAGTCAGAATCCATGGAAAAAAAGGAGTTATAATATAGATTCCTGCTCTAAAACCTGTGTTAGCAGAGGCATTATTCATTTTGTAGGGGGTGCATTAATTAGAAATTCCTTTCTCTGAACCAGTGAATAATCCCTTTTGCTGATTAATATTTAGCAGAGAATCCTTGAGGTTGGAACCTCCTGAGCTCTGCTGCTCCCACCCCTGCTCAAGCAGACTTGGGCCAGTCTGGTTTTTATTTTCTCCAGGAATTCCCTTTCTCAGCCTGTCACAAACATTGCACCACCTTAACTACCAAAAAGTTGATTTTCCTATATTTTAATTAAATTTCCTTCATGGTTTATACCAGCTGCTGCCCATCCTCTCTCTGGGCACCACCACCATCTGACTGTGGGATTTGAAGGAACTTAATTCTAATAATTGTTTATATAAAACAAAATCTGTAAAAAAAAATATTTGCAGTTCTGAAAAATACAAAAGGTCCTGCTTAATCCAAAGTGCCTTTTTACAGCTGAATCCCTGCTCTTGGTAGAACACTGCACTTTCACAATGTGATAAAGCAACTTTCAGTCACAAATTTAGCAGTCAAAAGGACTTTGAAAACCAAACGAAATTACAAAGATTATTTGGAAGTAATTTAATAATATTTGCTTGGATGTAGACAAAAATGGGATGTAATCCAGACTATTTTGTGGGCTGATATCACTGAGATGAGCAATTTGCTGTTCAACAGCACAGACTCAGTCATTGAAGTCTGGATTAAGGGTTTCACTGACTGGTACACTCTGCCTGCATGCACTACAGCACAGATTTCTATATCCACACGTGCACTCAGTTGGGCAACATTTAATTTCCTGAGCTCTCCATTTGTAACAAGTCTGAGAGAAGGAACCTGCTAAGTGTCTACAATATGTTCACCTTTCACAGTGCATAATAAAGTCGAAGATGCTCTCTCAGCTCCTTCCTTGCAAACATCCTGGCACAGAAATGAAACCCTCAATGGGGAGAACTCTCCTGCAGCTGCTGCTTGGGAGCACCCTGACATCCCAGGGAAGGACATTTCACCCCTGCACATCCTGCCAGGCCTTCCAGTGCTCCAGAGCCCTTCTTCAAGCACCAGGCTGAACTTTCTGCCCTGGCTTCCACTGTAAAATTAGATTCTAGCATTGCACTCCTGGGCTCTTGCATTCAAAGGGTAATTTTCACTTGCTTCTTGCTATTCTCAAGGAAATAACCAGCTCCATATGACTCATCATTTTGTGGGAGTTCAATGCCAAGCCTGCTTGCACACAAAAGAAAATTACATAATTACACTAAATTTTGCAAATCAAAAACTTCTTTGTAATTGCCTTAAGATTATTTCATATTCCATTCTCAGAAGATGCTTCCCTGTGTAGCCATTTAGAAGGAACATTTATTACAAAAGTTAATTACAGTTTCTTAAAGAATTAAATAGGCTTTTTTGGCCTTTTGGGTTTTTTTGGTTCCAAAGAATATCTCTGTTGCACACATGTCCGAATTTTGGGGTTAGGTTTCAGTTTTGCCCATATTCTTGACAATCTGATTAAGGAAATGTCATTTAGTTTCCCTGTACATGTATCTAATCAGTAAAACATATTTTATTGAAGTGATATTGGGCAAAAAAATGCCAAACACTGCATCACTGCAGTTCTTAACAGTCTCTGAACTAATTTTGACTTCAGGAAAATATTTTAAAATTAAAAAGGAAGGGGAAAAAACTATAGAAACATTTTAAATAACATGATATTTCAACATACAGATGAAAACAGACAGGACTTTGAAAGCATCACTTAACTGGAGGAAAGAAGAGCTGGGAAGAAAATTGATTAAAAAATTGTTTTTCCACTTTCTGACATGTTTTTGTGGGGCTTCTTGGAGTCCAACACTGCCAATCCAGCTATCAGCAGCTATTTCTGATGTGTTGTTTCCTAATTTAGCCACAGTCTGTCACTTGAATCTCTAGAGAAAGTTATTGCTAGGAAAATTGAACTGGTAAAGGGGAGAAAAAGAGCAGAAAAATCCCTTCTAATTATTGCTATATCCATTTGGGGACCGACCAGAAGCATCCAAACTCTCTTGTTATTTCTTCCAGTAGAGTAGAACCAAAGAAATGTCTCAATTTGAACTCAGCCCTGCCTGGGTCCTGAGAATGTGTTTTACCAAAAGGAATTTCTGGGCTCCAGGCAAGTGGGGAGAGGCAATAAAGGACTTCTCATAATTTAATAACCAGTCACAGAGTTCTGTTTAGGCAATTCTAATGCTTCAGAAAATTGGATTTGGATGAGGTCTCTGCACCTTAATTTCCTGTCCCTTTGCATTCCCTGCAAAGGGCTGCTCCATAAAATACAGCCCCAGAGTTTCCCCTCACCCTGCAGCCTCCGGGTGTTTTATTGCCTTTGTGACCAGCAGGAAATGCCTCTTCTGACACTGCTGGGCTTTTATCCCAAAATGCCGGGCTTTTATCCCAAAATTCCGGGCTTTTATCCCACCTTTGGCACTCTCTGCCCTTCTCTGAATGCTCTGCAAAGCAGCTCTGCCTCTCCTCACCTTCACCTGCACCTCCAAACCTGATCAGAGCACAGGGAATTCTCAGCCCAGTGTCCCTGGAACTCTCAGTGCTCCCAGGGAATTCTCAGGGCTCTTTTCCCTCTGCTTTGGGGACAACTTTGAGACCTTTCAAAGCCACCTGACAGATTCACAGCTCCTGCCTGCAGCCTGGCTGAATTCCAGCCTCAGAACTGCATTCCACCTACCCCAAATTCTCCCTTTAGCTCAAGTGGGACCATGTGCCATTTCCTGAGCTCTGATACTTTGCTTATAAACTCCCAGTGAAACTAAAGAGAAAGGCAGGCAGGATTTGGTTCACTGGTCTAAAACCATTACATACAATGCAGCAATTGTTCAGGACAGCCAGTGAAACCACCAGCAAAGACCTGGGCTGGAATTCTGCATCCAAAGCTGCTGCATCCCATTACCAGACTGCTCTGTGACAGCACTTAAGCTGCTGTTCTGCTTTATTCAAATTGGTGTGGAATGAAAATATTTTGATATGGAATCTGGGACTCAAAAGCAAATGCCCAATATAAACTTAAGAATAACATTCCCCCTTTCTGAAAACTATTAAGTGGCTCCATTTTTATTTCAGTGGGGAATTAAAGGTTTCCAAAACTTTGTTTTTCAGGAAAAAGAAATGTCAGTCAGTAGTGGAATTTGCTTTTCAGGCCCTAATGTAAATCTTACTCTTGGATTAGAGGAGTGACCTGAATCTTCCTGAAAGTCTAGCTTTTTTTCTTTATTAACACCTTCCAGTCATATGAATTTTCATTTGTTCTTGAAATAAACATTTGCAGTTCTCTACTTTACGATTAACAAACTGATCATGAAACCTAAAGGGAGATAAACCAGTCAGAAGGACTGACATTTGCAAGATAAAAGCAGTTTAACATGAGTTAAATATGAACTATTAAGCAGTAAGATTTTTGAGACTTCCAAAATCTTTTGGTGTTTAAAATTTAAAACCAGAACAGAGAAGAATAATTAATAAGAGGAATAAAAGTGGCATCTTGATGCATATGGGAAGAGTGGGTATAACTATGCATACAAAAAACTGATGTTGAAGAAAGATCATCAGAGCATGAATAAAATGATAAAAATTATGTGAGCTAGAGTTAAGAGAGACAGACAAAAGGAAGTTAAAAAGGAAGACAGTGGAAGAGAACGTAAATGGACATAATTTCCTGCTCAGCATTTCAATTATTTTCCTTTAGCTCACAGCAGCATCATGAAATCAGCATTTTCTTTTCTCTATTATACCCATCCTAGTAAAGCTCCTGGTGCTTGGATTTGCTGCTAAGTTGACAGAGGGATTTTGTCAGTAATTTGTTTTGGTTGCTCACTGCTTGCCAGTCTGTTGTGATGTGTATTCACACAGAACATATTTGTTTTCCTGCTGAGTGGGAGGAATGGGAAGAGGACACCAAAGTGGTGTGGGCACACTGACCTCCCCTGGGGGCTCTCCTGGGATGGGGGGGACTCTGTGCTCCCCCAGAAATTGTGTGAAACCCCCATGGCCACACACAGCCCCCCCAAATGTCACCTCTTCCCCCTGGGATCAGCTCTGCCCTCCCAGGGAAGCTCTGTGGAACATGGGAGTGCTGAGAGCAGAGTGGTGGATGGTGGCACCAAACTGGGAGCCACAAAAACCTGCCTCAGTTATTTATCTTTTTCTCCCAACCAACTCTCACACCTTAGGAAAAGTCACTTAACTCCACTAAAAAGCCACTGTGCCTCCAAGGAGAAAAGTCCAAACCAAAATAAACAGGCCTTCCCAAACAGATTCAGTCTCAGCAAGGATTTTGTCTGCTGCTCTGAGAATGCAAAAGCTCATAAAAGCTGGATATCTGGGGTGGGATGTGCCTGGACAAATGAACAAAATGCATGTTGCAGGCACCTGTGTGTGTGTGAACAGTTCTCCTTCCACAGCAAGAGCACAAGGGTGCCAAATTCTGATTTTAGGGGCACATTATCAGCACAAGGACAATTAAAGTGTTCACCAATGTTCACTGAGTGGATACTGTGGGAAATTGCACCTACATTCAGCAGTTAATAAATACATTAGATTAGAATTAAGTAAATCTATTAGACTAGAAGTTAGTAAATACATTAGATTAGAAGTTAGTAAATACATCAGATTAGAAGTTAGTAAATACCTTAGACTAGAATTTAGTAAATACATGTGATTAGAAGTTAGTAAATACATATGACTAGAATTTAGTAAATGCATGTGATTAGAAGTTAGTAAATACATATGATTAGAAGTTAGTAAATACATATTACTAGAATTTAGTAAATGCATGTGATTAGAAGTTAGTGAAACATTTCCCATCAAGCTGGAACTGAGCACTGTCCTTTGACTTTCTCCTGCAGTTCTCTGCAGTCCCCTGGCAGTTGTTCTTTGTGGCAGGACAGGAAACAAATCCTGTTTTTTCCTGGGCACTTCTGGGCCTCCTAAAGCAGCCTGGCTCCCTTGCTTTGCAGTCATTGATAACATCTGCATCTGCTGTACCCGATTGTCTCTGATTGTTTTCTCTAGTGCTAATGCTTTACCTTTTCCTTTTGAATTACTGCAGAATTTGCTGGTTACATGCAAACTGCAGCTGCCTTCTAAACAAGCTACCAATTTGCTCCAAAATGCACTGGACATCAGAAGAGAATTTCACTAGCAGCAGGTTTTCCAGATGATGAAGAGACAGAATGCTAAGAAAAACTAATTTACTTTTGGTGGGAGGTAGAAGGGCTCTGTTCCTCTGGGCTTTATTCCTGTGCATGCCACTTTGCAAATGGAACTCACCACATGGACTGCATGAGGAAAAGCACCACGAATACCAAGTCAGCCCTGAGCTGCACAGGAATGTAAAATGCATTGGTTCTAGTTAAAATCGATTTTTGCCTTGGAAGTAAATATTGGATTCACTTTCTGTCTCTCTCTCTCCAAAACACTTTGGGCAGATGGAAAATATCACTGTAACTGCTGTATAGTGAAGTGGTAAATAAACAACCAAGCAGCCCAGAAATCGTGTTGGGAGTGGCAGGGAAACTCATTCTCATTGTTTTCCTGCAAAAAGGGTAAAGCCTCTGGAGTGAATTCAGAGAGTTCTTCCGTGCTGATCCAAAAAATGAGGAATTCCTCTTCCCCTCCCTCCCCCTGTACTAACAAGGTGTAACAGGAGCAGAGCAGTTTCCAGAACTTTAGAGTCTCTAGAACTATGGAATTAACAAAAGAAAATAAAAGGAATATGACCCAATCCATTTATGTTCTGAGCAGAATTTTAAAGAAGCTTTTGATTTTCCTTTTTTTTTTTAAAAAAAAACAAGGTCACAAGGGGTTACATGAAATTATAGAAACAAGGTTTTGTATACTGCAGGAGAAAATAGAACAGCTGCTGGATTCCTCATGCTTCTCTTTAAATTAAGATAAAATAAATTACTGATCGGAATTTTTTTAGTAATTACTGACTTTAAGTAAAGATACTGATGAGTGCTGAGGGGTACTCAGTGGATATCCAGAGGTGGGAAAAGCTGCAGCAAGAGATGCTGAGGCATGGAATTATTGAAGGTGGAAAAGCCCTGTAAGATCTTGGAGCCCAGCTGTTAACTCAGCACAGCCAAAGCTCCCCTGTCCCTGAGCACATCTGAATATTCCCTGGACATTTCCAGGGATGGAGACTCCACCAGTGCCCTGTGCCAGTGCCTGGCCATCACTTCCAGGGCAGAAACCTGGCCTGACATCCCATCCATCCAATCTGCATTTTTGCCCAGGCTGTTTTAGGTGAGAAAAATGTCCCCAGAGCTGCTCAGGGCTCGGAGAGGTTCCTGTGAGATCACAGAGGGGTTTTTGTGCAGGCAGGGAGGAGGAGAGCGTTGTTCTAGTGTTGCCAATTTCAATTACACACTGCTAATGAAAACGCCTGGTGAACATTCTCTGCAAAGCTCCTTAGGTGTGGGTGGGGAAATGTGAGCAAAGAACTAAAAAAAATAATCAGGGTTGGAAGTGAAGGGGAAAAAAGAACCTACAAGATGTGAACTGATGGAGAGCTGTGCACACAGCTCTGACACAAAGGACATTCTCCAGCACAAGGAATCTCCTGTGCTGCCAGTGCTGCAGCTGAGAGCCCCTGTGTGACACACTGGGCTGTGTGACACTCTCGGCTGTGTGAGACACTGAGCTGTGTGACACACTCAGGTGTGTGACACTCTCGGCTGTGTGAGACACTGAGCTGTGTGACACACTCAGGTGTGTGACACTCTCGGCTGTGTGAGACACTGAGCTGTGTGACACACTCAGGTGTGTGACACTCTCGGCTGTGTGAGACACTGAGCTGTGTGACACACTCAGGTGTGTGACACTCTCGGCTGTGTGAGACACTGAGCTGTGTGACACACTCAGGTGTGTGACACTCTCGGCTGTGTGAGACACTGAGCTGTGTGACACACTCAGGTGTGTGACACTCTCGGCTGTGTGAGACACTGAGCTGTGTGACACACTCAGGTGTGTGACACTCTCGGCTGTGTGANGTGACACACTCGGGTGTGTGACACTCTCAGGTGTGTGACACACTGAGCTGTGTGACACTCTCAGGTGTGTGACACACTCGGCTGTGTGACACACTCGGCTGTGTGACACACTCGGCTGTGTGACACACTGAACTGTGTGACACACTGGGCTGTGTGACACTCTCAGGTGTGTGACACTCTCAGGTGTGTGACACTCTCAGGTGTGTGACACACTCGGCTGTGTGACACACTGGGCTGTGTGACACTCTCAGGTGTGTGACACACTCAGGTGTGTGACACTCTCAGCTGTGTGACACACTGGGCTGTGTGACACTCTCAGCGGTGTGACACACTCAGGTGTGTGACACACTGAGCTGTGTGACACACTCAGGTGTGTGACACTGGTGTCCCTCTCCACAGCAGGGCTGTGCTGCAGGCAGTTCCATGCTGGAAGAGCCTGCACTCAGCAGAATCTGTTCCTTCTGTCCCAGCTGTGTTCTGCTGTGGCTGTTGCAGGACTGCACAATCTGGTTTAAAGCATGGTCAAAGTCATTATCTTCCTATTGTAATTCCTATTTTCTTTGGTATTCTTTGTGAGGCTTCAACTCCATCCATTGCCTCACTGCAGCACTGTAAAAAATCACTGATATGTGCCTCTAAAGATTAACTCATATTTTCTTGAATTTGCATGCAAATACTGATGAGCTGAGGAACTCTGCTCAGTTTTGTACATCTGCACAACTACAGGCATTTTTGCATTATGTCACAGCACACTTTCACATTTCCCTTCCTATCTCATCAAGCTGCAGTTAATAACTGTAACAAACCCCTCATGTCCCTGCTTTCAGTGCTCCTCATCCTTTATGTGAAATGCCACACTTTGCATATCTACACCAAACTCTCCCATAGTTGAATTCTGAACCTCAGAGCTTTATACTGTATAAAATGTCATTCTTCAGGCTTGAATATATTCTGATAAAATACAGAGATTTCTCTTCCCAACTTCCAAAAATACATCCTTTTCTCTCAAAAAACGGAATTTTTCTGTAAACTGTTCCCTTTGTGGTCACACAGAGGAAATCACCTGTTCAAACTAAGAATTAGCTGTCTGCTATTCTCTTCTCTCCCTGGATCTCAGACCTGTGCACACAAACCCCACAGTCCTCTCCACTTCTGTAAAATGAAACTGATTTTTCTCTATTTTGATGTGAGACATATCAGGAGAATAATGCCTCCAAGAAAGCTGGGTGAAACTGCTTTGAAAAGATTTGCTTTCTCAAGACTGGATTTTCACTTGGTGGATTTCTGTTTTTTCAAAACTGCTGGCACAGAAATGATCAGTTTGCTTTGCCTAGTTGAGCATGGTGAATATTGTCCCTGGATAATTCTCCTGGGAAAAGACACAGGCATAATGAGACTTATTCATGTACATAAAGTATATGCAGTTAATATGGAGCCACAATTACCAGAAATTAAACTCTAAATGCTCCTGTAATAAAAGCACATCTATGAAAGCCTCAGAAAAGGCAGAAAGAGACCTCATAAAGGGTAAGAGAGTCATCTGATAAGAGGAATAAAGGAGAGCTGTTGGGGTGTGGGAATTGGGATGGTCACAAACCAATTCTTGCATGGTTCTGCCTCAGTCCATTCCTGCATCCAGGATAAATTGTGTCTGTCACTGCAGCTCCTGAGTGCCCCAAACATCTTCTGGGACACTTGCAGAGCCTACTAAACCCCCATGGAAAATAAATTCAGAAACTGCAGCTGAGAGTCCAAAGAACAGCTTTTAAAGCAAATGGAAATCTGGAAGAATCTTTGCTGTTTAGCCCTTTCTCAGTCTGTGAATTTACTTAGTAATCAGTTTTTCACTAATTCCTTACACACAAACATGTTAAAAATACTCTTCCTTTGTAGAATAAAAAAGAAGATCTGCCCTCCATGCTCCACTTTTGAGTCTGAGAATTCCTCAGCCTAGGACAGGACACTGCATGTCTCAGATTTGGGGACATCGCTGTGCTTGCCACACTTGCATTTGGAAAGCCATAAATACAAAGCAGAGAAGGCTGATTTCAATCCTTTATGTACATGACTAAATGAATATATTAATATCTTGACTATATGAATATATATTTATATATAAATATACATTATATCTATGGATATACTGATATATATATTGGATATATGTATTGAATATATATAATATGAATAAATCATCAGAGAGGAGTTGCACTTTGTGCATGCAGCACCAATCTGGACCTAATGAGTCTTTACCTGTTTAATTAATCACAGCCTTGTACACCACAATGACATCACCATGGACTATAGACAGGGTCTCCAAACACACCACCCCCCTCTCAGTTATTAACAAAGGCTGCCTTGAATCTGGATCCATCCTGCAAGGGTTTCACTCTGAGGACAGGATACAGAGCACCCCAAAAACACAGCCCTCATCAGAGGGCAGAGCTCATCATCATCATCATCATCATCATCATCAGAGGAAGAAAAGTGTCTGAAAAACTTCCCACTTTCCAGAGCATGGGATTAAATATCAGATTGATCATTGTGCTTTCAGAAGCAGCCTGGAGAAGCCAGAGAACTGAAAATCTTAGTTTGTCACTCATCTTTTTCCAATTTGTTTTTACTTTGTTGTTTTTTAACATTTCTTACCACTATGGAAAGTCTGAGATCACTGCACCATTTTCATAGCAGAAAACATTAAAATTAATGTTTTACCTTGAAAGTTCACTGTGTCACCTCTGGGAATTCTGTTTTACTGCTAAAGGATGTACTTTAAGATGTTAATAAAAACCAAACAATACAAAAACGTTTCTGCAATCTAGAACACTTGAAAAAAAATTTAGAGAATGTTTTAACAGAGACTTCCAGTTCTGCCTTCCCCTGGCTGAAGTAAAATCTAGAAGTGATTATCATAATCAGAATTTGACACTTCCATCATTTGTTAGTCATGAAAGAATGAAGGTGGAGGGAAAACCCACACATTTCTCATGTGTCCATGTGTGTTTATTTCTTTATATGTAATATTAGAATATTACAAGGCTGTGTATTGAGCACAGCTGTTTGAACTTGACTTCAACCAAGGCTATAACTGGGGCTAAACATCCTTTTCCAAGTCACTTACTGTGCCCTAAAAGTGATAAATTATAGAAGGGTGGGAAAGCAGAACAAAGACAGGAAGGCTTCAGAAGAAGCTGCCAGGCACCAGTTCCTACACATTTCCATCAGAGCAGCTCATGTAGTGCTGATATGGAATTCAGAGCTAAATCTCAGATTCAAAAGAGGTCACATACCCCATGACAGATTTCTTGTAGAACAATCTTGATAATTTATTCATCAAGATGGTACCAGCTAGGATATGACAGTGGGGAGGGGAAGCAGAAACAGGGCAGGATGAGGAAAGATGGGGTGGAATTAGAATATGCTGTGCAGCTGTCAGAAGAGGAGGAAAACACTACTAATAAAACAAAACTAAAAATGAGAATTAAAAGTAGATAAAACGATATAGTAACGGAACCTAAAACATAACATCAGGTCAAAAACAGGAGTGGAAGCAAAAAGCACTGCAGTTGGAAAAATAATACAAAAAATAAAGGTTAAAGTGAATTATAAAACTGTGATTAGGGGTACACAGCAATAAGCACAAAATCGAGGAGACCATAACATACATTTAGGACAAAAGCACTTGAGAAAATCTTCAGTAATTCAGAGGCAGGAAAAGGAAAAATCTCATGTCATTTACATAAAAGTGTTGAATGAAATATCAAATGAGAGGAATATGCAGTAAAAATATATTTGCAAGAGCTAAACAAAGATGAAGAATGAAGATAAATAATGAGCTCTGTATAAATAAGTGATAAATTAATAGAATTCTATTACAAAACAGGACACTGAACAATGCCTCAGAAATAAACAGAAATAAACTACAGTGTATTGTTAGCAGAGAGAAAATTCTTAGGGTCACAAAGAACTAAAGAGCTACTAGAAATTAAATATGGTATCATTGTCTGTAGAAACCACCTATTAATTACAGACTGACAAAAATGATGGCACTGTAGCTTTGTTGTACTTCATCTCCCCAGTTAGTAAATTGGGTAAAAGAAATTAGTAAAATAAAGTCTTGTGGCTCTCAAGAACAACTGCCTTGCTTACCTTTGATTAGACACAAGAGTTCAGCTCCCAGGTAGGCTTAAGGTGAGTATGGGGAGCCAGGAGTGCACAGCTCCATTCCTAGAGAAACTGCATCAAAAGTGGTTAAATGTGACTGTTACCTGCTCAAGTTCTGTATAAAATTGATCTGTTAAATGTCTGTTGAATACAGATTGAAAACTCCTGAGTGCTGTTTGGTTTTCAGGTGGGGAAAAAAAAAAAAAAGAAGGATAAAAGTTTGAGAAGAATCCTTCAGGATTTCCTTTCCTTTCCTTTCCTNTTCCTTTCCTTTGCTTTCCTTTCCTTTCCTTCTTTTTTTTTTCCCCCAGAAATTGGCCATTAGCAACAAAGACCCAATAATTTCCAAGTCCCAGGATGGAATTTCAGTCTGAGTGGATCTCCACAGCCATCAGGAGAAGGTAGAACCTAACTCCTCTCTGGTTCTTCCTGTCTCTCTTCCAGGTCTGTTCTCTGGGCTGTGTCTGAGCTCATCACACTCGACTGGAGGGTCTGGGAACTTCAAATGAGGAACTTCAGTTTTGGCATAAATGCTGGGAACACTTGTGCTGCTCCATACCCACAGCAAGCACTGCCAAAGCTCTCCTCCCTCCTGGGCACTCCAATTAGAAAGGTGTTTAATTGAGTTACAAGGCTGAGGGAAGGAGGAGAGGTCAGGGCTCTGCCAGCCTCGGGGGTGTCCCACCTTGTCACCTGAAGTGGCAGCACATGCCTTTCCTCCTGGCAGGCAGCATGAAATCCTCCCGTTCTACTGACAATAAATGTTGGTCAGAAACATTTCTAGAAAAAGAGAATAGATTCAAATGAAAACTTTGTGACAGAAGACCAATTAGCAAAGCTTTCCTTAGCACATGCAAATAAACTCTTCATTAGCAAAAAGGTGGTCTCATGTAGTTCTTTTTTCCTAAAATTAGCCTGTTCCTTAGCACCACATCCAAGGGTAAAACTCTGTCCTGTGGCTGGGAAACAAGGCTGGGACTGCTCAGCAGATACCAGCAGGGAAACCCTGCTTTATGCAGATGTGCAATGCATCTCAGTTATACAGATGTGCAATGCATCTCAGTTATACAGATGTGCAATGCATCTCAGGCAGGATTTTCAGAACCCCTGCAGAAAGGAATCCCTTGCTGTACTTTCCCAGCTGTCCATGCTTGCCTTTGGCACATCCTTTTATCTTTGCACATGCCCTGGGTGAGCAGGGCTGTGCTGCAGGTCACACAGGGCACAGGGAGAGACACCACAGCTATCAGAACTCCTCATCTGATCGGGGAGAATTCCCCCCAGGAGGAGGCAGAGGCTAAAGCAGTGTGTCTCCACACTCCTGCTTGTATTCTGCACTGGCATTAGAGGAAAACATGAAAGAAACAAAGACACTTCTCAGCTGCAGGGATTAGGGAGGTGTGGTTGCTCAGATGAGTTCCTCAGAGACTGCTGGATTCAGTGATCTAGAAATTCCTGGGGAATTCCAGCCCAGGGGCTTCCACACTTTCTCTTATTTGAAGTTTGGTGCTGATAATGGGAAGGCGCTGTAAAGTTGGAGGTGAGAGATGAAATCAAAACTTCTGTAAGAAATCAAGACTTGTAATCTCTACTCTTTCTAAAAGACTTACCTGAGTATTCTCAAATAAAATTAACACACAACAAGACTCAATCCAACTCTCTGGACAATGATGTGGGGGACAGGATGGACAGCCCTAGGGTTTGAAACACATGAGTTTGAAAGACATGGATTTATTTAGGACAGCACAAATTGCCCATTTGAGTTTGGGGATCCTGACACTGTGCCAGCTCCCTCTGCTGCCACCCAGACTGTTCCTGTGCTGGGGACAGAGGGTCAGGGACAGACTGCAGGCAGCAGGTGCCAGGGATTGTGTGGGTAGGCAAAGCAGAAATGTCTGAGCTTGGACTCCTCTTAAATTTGCCAATCCACATTCTGCTTCTCCCACTGCATGGAGGAAAGCTTTGCTACAGGATCAATCAGGTGCCACAGTCCTGGCCAAGGAACCTGCAGGAATATAAACAGGGATGGAGCATGGGGTGGCTGCATTTCCATCCCACTGAGCCTCTGGGCTTGCTGGAATTTCTGGTGGAGAGGAATAACCTGTTAGAATATGGTTGGTCAGCTCTGGACAATGCACCTGGCAGGTGAGGACTGTTCTGCCTTCCCAATCTCCCAGAGTTTTCTGCCTTGGTGCACAGAAAACAAAAGCACATCAGGGAACGAGCTCCTTGAGTTCTCCTGCACATATCAGCAATCATGCATTCTCAACAAAATCAAAAATCCTCTCTGTTTCTGTGCAATCTGCTTTTTCAGTTAAAAAATTCCTCCCCTGGAAACAACCCCAGAAAACCTTAGCTGATTCTGTGAAATCTGCATTTTCTGTTAGAAAACTGTTTTCCCAGGAGCAAGTTCAGTGGGAGTGTCTCTGTTTCAGTTCCATTTCCCAGCTGGGGCACAGTGGGAAGTTATGAGGAGCACTGCACCCATGTACTCACCCAGATATTTTATCTGCATAGAGGACCCAAAATATACTTGGATTGTTTTTTTTTTTCTGGAATTGAAAAATATTTCATTTACACTGAAACCAATCATTCTAAATAGCAGTGCAAATCAGTCATCCTGAATAACAGTGCAAAATAAGCTTATTTACTATTACATTAAGCAACAATTTTGCACCTTGTTGAGTAGGACTCCAGTTTTCATTTTTCCCTGACAGGTTGAAATTATTTTCTGGGCTGATAGACAAGAATTCACAAGAAGCCCTGTAATTTAATCCATCTTTTTGGTTCTCCATTAAACATCCAAAATATGCATGTTGCTCTAACCTTGCAATAACTCACAACTCCAGCTGTAATAGGTCCCTAACATTCTCCTAAAATAATAATGATCAATAGGAAGAAAATACACATTGGTTTCAAAATCAAAAGTATTGAAGATTCTTCAAAAAAATCCAAGATTCCTCAGACTTCTCAACATTTAGGCCACCTGAAATCTTTTTCTAGGTTTTCAAAATAATCAAACTGCAAGCAAAGAAGTGGCTTTCTCTGTACCTTTTATCCATTTTAGTTTTATAATACCTTCTCTGCTGCTTTATTGTAACTACCAATAGATCTGTGCAGAAGATCACCTGGAGCTGGCTCATACAGAAAGAAATTATTGAATTAACGAGATTATGGGGCTTTGGTGTGGGATACTTGTAGTAATTAGACTTAATATAAGAACTCTCCCAGCTGATCAGAGGTGTGAAAGGCATCTTATAATTAACACCTCCATAGCAGCACACTGGCAGGAGTTTTTATCTTTTTATCTGCACACTCAGCCATCCACAGACATCCAGGAGATCACACTGGCTCCTCAGCAGC
>VZTT01042920.1:17908-28274 GCA_013400855.1 Buphagus erythrorhynchus | reverse complement strand
TTTTGAATGCTGCACTGTGCAAATCATGCAAATAATAATAAAATAATCTGGGTTTTGGGTTTGTGAGCTTTTTCTTTTTTTTTTCTCCTTATACAAAAAATGGATTTTTCTCACTCTCTTTTTCTCTCAAACAAAATTTAAAATGTGAAACAATTGCTCTGAAACCATAACTATTATTTTTGATTTTTTCTGTTATGCTCACATACTGAAACCTAGTATTTAGTTTGTGATGACTCTTCAAAAACCAACTTCAAGCCTATTTCTGCTTTTGTGAAGTCTGAATTTTATCAAAATCTTTCTATCACAAATTTTGTCTTCTCTTACTGCTTCCAGAATCCCTAATGTTGTGTTTAAAATGTAATAGAAAACATCACTACAGATTTATTTGAGATGAGCTGTGAATGTGCAGATGCAGAAGGTAATACAGTCTCTCCTAAATATAAAACACATCAATATCACTATGATTTCCATGCGTGAATGAAATATGCAGCATGTTGGTGATCAGAATGAGAAGAAATTATTAAAAATAAATTCTTTGTGTGGTTAGAATATTTGCTTCAGCATAAAAATATTTGAAGTCCATCACTGAAGAAAAATACATTTAGATTAGATTATATCACAGTCTTAACAGTACCGTTCTCTGCAAGTTGCCCTAACAATGTCAGTCATACTATTTTTGGACAAATATATCATTATCCGAGTCAGGAAAATCTAATTTTTTACTAATTATGTATTATTGATCTGCATTAAAACTATAGGTTTTTTTTTTTCAGAAGTTGTAAATCAAAATTATTATACAATCATTTCATCTAGAACCAGCTTGTATTTTTCCTTTCTTAAAAAAGTTTAATGTGTGTGTTTAGGGAATGTCCTCTGCATGCAAATATGCTGAAAAGAAAGGATGCTCCACTGACACTTCCACATATTTATTATACAATATGATTCTCATCAGAAAAAAAATCTGTAATTAGTGTATTCTCAACAGAAACAAAGATGTGTTAAATTTATGGTGACCTAAGGGATGCTATAACTCATTTTAAAACAATTAATTTGAAAACTTGTGCCAATCCCTCTGGGTCAAACACAGAAATAAATACATCACTGAATTTTCTTTGGCAATAACATTTATTATCTAAATTTCACAGCTCCACTTAAAAGCCAGATTGCTACTTTTAATGAGTCCAAAGTGGTAAAGCAGAGGAAGACAAATATTAATAAACACATGCGGCATCCTACTACATATTGGCTACATCCAGTCTGAGTAGAGGAAAGGATCTATTTGTTCTGATTAACAACTTCAAGATCAGGCTTAACAGTAGCATTAGAAAAATATTTACATTTTTGGGTTTATTTTTAAAAGTTTCCAGATCGCAAACAATAGCTCCCATTTATATAAGAGACCTAGCTCTGCTTTACATTTACATTTAGACAGTTATAGCAGTTGATAATAGTTTTTGCTGTTATCTCAACCATGCAAAAGTAAAAAAGCATTACAAGACCATCTATTTGTAAATGTGGTGATCAATTTATAAATAATACAATATTAATGAACTCTGTAAATCAGCTTAGTTTTGTGAAATACAGATTTATTTTTAATGAATCTGTTTACATTGCCCAGCTGCAGAAAATTTAATGGATTAAGTAAAGGTAAACAGAGATTTTAAAACTTTAAGAATAATGATGAATTCTGCTTATCTCTTAATTAGCACCTGGCTCAGAAAAGTCAAGCATGCTCCTTGCTACATCCTCATAGAATATCACTTTACTGCTGCAAATTCTGAAGTCTCTATGGCAATATTGATATTGCCACTAAAACCTTTCCATCATAGCACTGAAGAGATTCAACTGCCTCTGTGAAATGAAGACTGAAATAACTCTACCTGGAATCTCTCTTCATGTCCTAATTTAATGATGTGAAAGGAAGCAAAGAGAGTTTCTGCCCTACCACTGTCTTGTCTCCACCCCTGACTTCCTAGAGCAACATCCAGGCTCTTCCAGCCTGCATCTGTGTTTTCAGCTTAATATATCAATGTCCCACCTGACTCTTTCGGTGGTAAAATACATTTAACTTCATCTTTGCTTTGAAGGCTAAGCTGAAGCTCTAAATACCATACTATCAAAAACTTAAATGAAAACATGAGTTCTCTGAACCTATTTACGCCTCCAGTGTCACCAGGGTGAGGCAACATAGATGCACTCAGCAGGTGACAGCTGTCTACTGCAAGTACCCTTATACCCTGCTGTTTCAGACTTCAGAGGAAAATGCTTGCAATCATCCACTTTTGCTGTGGAAGTTCCCAGCCTTACTAAATCCTTGGCTCATGTATTGCAAGTTGTCAAGTAGTAAGAAAACATGTCTTCTGTAGTGCTTTAAATAATTTACTGGTATTGAGTAGCTGAAAATTAGTCTAGCCCACAGATGCAGTGTGACTGATTGCTAAAAAAGTTGATGATACTGAATAATAGAACAGCCAATAGTTATCCAGAAAGCATATATTGTAGCAAGCTGTCATGAAGCTGTACCCACAAAGCAAAACTGTATTTTGTATCTGGTTCACAGATACAGATTAAAATGCAATCGACAACAGCATCTTTAAACAAAATTGTTCTCCTGTTACTTCAGATGAATGAGCTGCAGGAGAGACAAAGCTTCTTCCCCTAGTGCAGACTATGCCAGCATGGTCACCTTGTGGTGGCTTTTCCTGTTTATCCCCCCCTGCTTTGGTACCCTCCATGACGGCAGAGCACACCAGGTTAGCCTCAGCTGGGCGGTGTGTGGTGCAGCGCTGTGGGCTGCTGTCCCTTTGGGGAGAGAGCTGGACTACCTGGCTTCAGGTTCTTCCTAGGCTTGCAGCTTCCTCACCAGGAAGGGCCTGATGTGAGAGGTGCATTCTAACAGGAGGCAGGTGCTGTAAGCCCCCAGCAGATGAGCCTGGGGGTGCTTTCAGATCTCCCAGCTGGGATACGTCATGCTGAGCTAAAGCCTGTGAGCTCAGACATTGCCTGAGCCTTTCCTCACCTGGCAGCAGCATGTCTTGTGGCGTGCCTACTGCACCGTGCCATTTACAGCTGGATGTTCTGTGCACTTCAGTGCCAGCTCTAATTGCATGGTGTTGTATCACCTTTCGTTTTTGACTGCTGCCTTCTTGCACTTCATCTGTTAGTGAAGTCCTTTACTATTCACAGAAGAAGGTAGGAAAGACATCAAAACTAAAGGGGGGAGAGAGAGAGTGAGTGAGGGAAAGAAGATGACTCAGACTTATGAAAGTTTTTGAAAAATTCTGCGAAAAGGATTTTATGGTAAAACGTTTCATAAATATGTGCTGTGATACTGAGAAAATCACTGACGTTTCTCCCTTTTCTTTAATGTAGTATTGGCATTTTTCAAGATGAAGTACATAAAATTTATTTTCAGAAATGTCTCATCTTGACAACTGTAATCTGAAACCAGCCAGCAGGCCTCTGAATATGTGCATTCAAGTCCCCTTAAAGAGAAGGGTTTTTAATCAGAATGTTCCATTTCCCAGAAGAGTGTATAGATGTTAATTTATTCAATACAAGAAAATGTTGCTGTTATTCCATTTATATTTTCTGTAAGGTTAACCTTCTCTGAGAAAACTCATTTTTAACCCTAGCTGACATAAGAGGGAAAACTCTTAATAATTAATTCGAGTGGTTGCTGAGATCGGGAAAGGTCTGCTCATTGTTGACAGAACACCGTAATTTGATGCAGATGCTTAAGCACCCCAAAAAATTATTACTAATAAAGGTTGGTACCTCCAGGGTTGAAGGGCAACTGGGCAAAAGCTTTGACAGCATTAATTTTGTAATTAGAGTATTTCCTTGTAGAGAACAAAAACCAGCAAGAGACAGAAACACTTACTACCTCCAAAAGCAAGAGTTGCTGCAGTTGCTTATCCTTCTGAGGTGGCTCAGGTGTACTGTCATTTTCAGTATTTTGTGGAATGCAGCTACTATCCTCGCATGGGAGTTTGCTCCCTTATTTCAAAATACCAGCCTGGATTTGGGGCTTTTATAGGCGTCTTTGTGCTGTCCCTGTGGTGTGTAGCTCTCACTACATCAACTGGGACTTGGATATTAAATACCTTTTTCTGTCCAGCCCTTAAATCCTTTTAAATATCTTGCCCTCAGATACAGGGGTGAGAACTACAAAAATTAAAGTGTAAACATTTTTCCAGTACAAGTTTGTGCAATATGTAGGGACATATTGCAGAAGGAGAGTGAGGGAATACTAAGTCACAATTTCTTCCTTCTCTAAGCAGCAGCCATTCTCCCGTGCACAGAACAAAACAGGCATCCTGTGGAGAAAACAACAGTATGTGATAAAATCATTATTACTGGAAATACTTTGTCACAACAATTTAAAATTTTGCCTGAGAATAGAACTAACTTAATGAAACAATTTTGTGAATTGTGCTCTTCTTGATGGTTTGATTTGGTTTACTTTTGCATAAGAGACGTGTACATAAATATTTGTGCCAAATATTCACTTTCTCCAGTAAGAGCAGCACATATTGAATAAGTAGCTTCAAAATTTGCTATAGATATAATATAACCACATAAACTACTATGTGGTACTTTATGTGATTCTATGTATGTATTGTTAACTTCTGCCTTTCTTCCTTCTACTTATTTGTCTCAGAAATTAAAAAAATTCAAATAGTCACCTCTTCTGAGCTGCAGTGGTGTGTCTAGTGCATTCACTCAGCTTTAGAGCCTTTTGGTATTATTGTGGAATAAATTAATGTAAGTACATAAAAATAGTAAAAAGAAAGTTAGTAAAAAAGTGTTAATTTCTGCAGAATTTGAACCAGCAGGAGTCTCTCTTGTTCTGTTCTTCATGAGGGCACATGTAATGTTTCAAAAGGAAGAGTTTTCCAGCTGATAAAGAACAGCAAACTGTAATACATTTCTTACTGCTGAAGTAATTACAACCATTGTAATACTGCTTACACGTATATGTTTTCCTATTCAGCACAAAAACTCAGAGTTGCAACATAATGAATGTGTTTTTGTTTTTCCTTTTTAATCTCAGCATATTAGGGAAGTCATCTTGATGCAGGCTGCATTAGTCATAATCATACCTGCTGTTACAGGGAGAGTGTATGGAATAACTGAAGCACCAACAAATCTTTAGCTCTTTGTTTGATCAAAGATGCATAATGTATGTAAGAGAAGGTGTTAGGATAATATTCTGTTAATAAGAAACTGATATTATCAAACTTCCAAAATGTTGTATCTATGTAAGTAATGACTTTGGCTGTTTACAGTTAATCTGAAAAGGTAGAAAATAATAAAAGGCACATGTTAAGAAAATGGCTTTTCCTCTTTTAAAAAGAAAACCTAGGGCAAAAGAAAATATTATGCTTAGTAACTGAAGTGCAGCAAGTGTAATTTTTTACAAAAAATCATGCATAGGTTAAAAAGAAATTGAAAAGTTGATGCTAAGATTTTTTTTCAAAAGGTGTTTTTAGGTGCCTATGAGCTTGTATACCTTTTCAGAAGGGTTATATCTTGCATTAACTTTTCCAAACATTTGAAAGCGTTAAAGTGAATTCTTAGGCAGTTATTTACAAGGACAAGTTACTGTGGTATTTTCTAAGATTGTATTTTTGTTTCACAAGAAATCCTGCGAGAAATCCAGCTTTTGGAAGGAAAAAGTGTGTAATGTAAATCAAAAACTTAATCATTATTCAGAAAGCATATCAAGCATATTTAAGGCAAAACATGTAACATAATGACACTGAGATTGTTTTCCTGAATATGTATATCCAGCAATGATTCTCCAAACAGAATATAATCCTTCAGTTGAGTAAAAACAAAAAAGAGGGCCCACACATTTTTAAAAAATAAGTTTTTGAAGGAAGTGAGGGACAGGAGATTGACAGGAGCAAGGGACTAGGAGTTTGATAGTAGGAGATGGCATTGTAGCTACAGCCATGGCAGCACTGCGTAGTGGGAGGTTGTTGAGGGTGGAAATGAGACCATCTCTGAGTACAGAGAAGTGGCATATGCTCGCCATGGTTTAAAGACCAACTCTCCAGAAGCCTCTAGTTTGTATGAATCATGCATCTGATACACAGAAACCTTTATTTAAAATATTAAATTAGTGTTTGAAGCATATAAAAGACAGACTGCAAGATAGCCAGAGAAGGACTTTTTACAAGGGCATGTAGTGGCAGTAGAACAGTCGATGGCTTTAAACAGAAAGAGGATAATATCTAGATTAAATATGAAAAAGAAATTCTTTACTGTGAGGCTGGTGAGGCACTGGAACAGGTACAGGAAGTGTTCAGGGCCAGGTTGGATGTGTCTTTCAGCAACCTTTTTAAATGGCAGGGGAGTTGAGCTAGACGATCTTTAAGGTGGTGCCTTCCAACCCAAGCCATTCTGTGATTCTATGATTTTCCTTCTGCTATAACTGAGTACCTGAGGTGACTCATCTGGGTATTCCAAATGTCAGGGGCACTGTTTGCTTGTTGTCCCTTCCCCTGTCTGCCATGTCTGAATCATAGCCAACACCCAGACTTTTCCCCACAAATGTCTTTCACCCAACATGACACAGTTGTACAAGAAGTCACAGCCACAAAAATCCTCTCAGCTGTGTCAGACAAAAATCCTAAACAGTGTCAAGTGCAAAACCAGAAAGACCTAGGATATGTGGACAGACCTGACTAACATACTTCACTGAAGTCCTGTTATGCCAGCCTGATTCCTTGAATAGTTAACATCACAAAAGAGAAGAATTATAACACCCAGAAAATGTCATGCATGTTAGGGAAAAGAGCAGCTGTTCATTTTAATGTTGTAATGAGAAGCAAAGTCAAGAGCAGTAAAGTTCACAAATACCCATTTTCTGAATGTTCCCCTCTGCTTTGAATATCACTTCAATATTTTCTGGGTTAAAAGTTTTTTGTGTTTTTTTTTTTCTTTTTTTTTTTTTTTTCTTGTGTGTGTTTGTGGACAGAAACTTTGCACATAACCACATTATAAAACCTACTATTCACCTAAATGTTTAAATGAGCCAGAGAAATACCTCATGGAAAAATTCTCTGCTTAATTTTATTCAGCCACTCACATTTTGCATGAGCTGCGAGGACATCAGATAAGACCAGAAGTAACCTCCCAGATGCATTTCTTTGAAATGTTTGATATATCATTCCAAAGGACACTCTGTTTTTCATTAACCTTTCTGTCTATGAGCATGTCTCATCAGTAGAGACTAAAGGTCCTTGTGTTTAAATTACTTCTTTTGTAAGGGAAGAAGGATTTCAGGGAGTAGTAGAAGATATTTTATCTCATGTAAAACATAGGATTAATTTTGATTTGGTTTTGTTTGGTTTTAAAACAGCTACAAAAATGTTGTATTGCAAAAATACTAGACACTCATCCAAATATTTGTAGTTTATTCAAACCAGGCACAACCCCAAGTTTTTAAGCGCCCACTGAGTATTAATTTGAAATTTCCAGAACCACAGTATATGTTGCGTATGATATGTCTTGCAGGCAGATTTAGAGTTGACACTTCTAGACTTGTACTGAAGAAAGTTATCTTGGTCTCTCTGACAGTCTAGCTTAATAAACTCACTAAGCATACACATGCTTTAAAGCACCACATCAGCTTAAAAATGGACAAAAGGCAGTATAAATTCAGTTTGATCCCAGTGGTATCAAGCATTGTAGATCTAGCATGAGGTACAATTTTTTCTGCCTTCATGCAGTTTGCAGGGTGCACAAGAACTGAAATGCCTGTCTTATTTGCTTTTGCCCTTTGGGTAATCACTATCATTTTAGTAAGATTCTGACTGTACTCCAGGATATTGGTAATGAAAGACAATATCAGATGCATACAGTATAAGACAACCTTATTGCAGTGCTGCCACCACACATCATTACTATCAATTTGACCTTGTCAAATATGTGCAATATGTTCTTTGCTTCAGGTTTTATTACTGCTATTCTTACTGTCTACAGGAGTTACGTGATCTAATTGATCTCTACAGCACACTCACCCACACAACAAGAATAAGTGTTCTGTCTTCAGGCATATTATTGTAGTGATTTCTTGCATTTATCCACAGCTCATAAGTGAGCAGACCTGTTATGTGCATTATTATGCACGGCAATGTATTTTGCCTTTTAGATAAGATCTTGCACTGCCTGTCATTCACTCTCCTTTAACATGAGTAAAGAGCTTATTAGGAATGCATACTTCATCCTCTGAGATTAGCTGCTGTCAACATATTTATGCCACCATTTATTCTAAAAATGTTGCAGGGAAAATGCCATTCAACAAACACATAGTTTTTGCATGCTTATCTTCAGTATATTAAAATTGTATTCAGGTCACTAAGTCAAATTGAAGAGCTCCTGAGACCAGAAATACATAATGTTTTTCAGTTTCAATAGCAGTATAATGAAGAACTAAATGCATTCGAGAAGGAAGAATTCAAGAATTGCAATAAATAGATTTTCAAAATTATTTCATATTATGAAATTGCAAGTAAGAACTAAACTAGCTATTACAGCAGTTGGAAAGCTTTTCCAGGGCCAGAGAAGGAAGACATTTTGTTGGAAAGAAAAACCAGCACTTGTTAATCACGTGTTTGAATGGTGAGAATGGAGAAAGCTGATGAAGGGGAGAGACTGAGATAGAAAAAGGGCAGAGAGATTTAAGAATGAAAACAATAAATAATGAAGAGGCATAGGAAGAATTAGGACAAGAAATAAAGAAAGCTGTGATTGCTTTGGAATAAGGAGTAAATTCCAACTAATTTATTTTAATCTTCTAAAAGCTGGGAATTTTATCTGATATGATCATCTTGATTCTCTTGATAGTCTGCAGAGGTTATTCCAAAGGCTGACTCCTGTCTTCCCTCAGAGATATATATATTGCTAAGCAGCCTGAATTATAGATGCTTTGCTCTTTCTCTCTTTCAGCAATGACTCTGATGGGAGTTTAAACTGACTATCAACATTTTACATGGCTTCAGTTAGGAGGGATGCATTTCCCTAGCAGTATCAAGATGGTTTTACACTTGCAACAGTACAACCTGTAGGCAGAAGCACCTGGCTGATGCAATGAAATATGACAAAAATAAGGCTAAACAAGGTTAAACCTAGCATGAAGCTGGCAAAAAACCAGTGGAAGAATGATTCCTCAGTGTCATTGTCAGAAGAGCTGATAAAAATCCCTAAAACAAACCCCCTCCAATAAAACAGTCTTCAGTGGATTTATTACAGAATTATGGGTAAATGTAAATTTTGATGATATTTAAACAGCCTTTTACTGCACAGAGGAAGACATGAGTCTGCTTATTTAATCTTATTTTCTTCCAGAGGAAACATGATGTTTTCTCATGAAACACCTTCATCCCTTTGAGATTATGTGCTTTACATTCAGATCTTCAGTGAAACAATTTAGTAGATTTCCCCTTCACTTTTAGAGGCACTAAGTTACTGTGGTAGTACATGGAAAGGACAATAGGAATGCTGGAGCCATAGCATAGCTCTGCACAGGAAGAAGCCTAGATATAAGCATTTCTGAGTCTATTTTTTTCTAAAGTATATTTTTTCTAAAGATACGTGAGTTTAGATTAAATCAGCATTATTTGCGCAGGCATTAAAATTACTAGCAACTCGATCTTTTCTAGACTTAAGCTGAAATACTTCAAAAACAAGATTACATATCAGATCATTCCAGTAATATAAATCTTATGGACAGAGACCAGAAAAAACCATAAAAGGATTAAACCCATAAACAAAAGGGAACAAAGAAAAGAATAACACTAAATACAGTAATGCATTTTACACATACTTTCAGAAAGCTTCCATTTTAACTATTTTTTCAAGTACATCTATAGCTTTAATAGTTACCTTATCCCTGTCACTATAATACACATTACTTTTAATATTAATTTTTTAGAAAACCATGGAAACAAAACTTATCTCTTATTTTTATTGAATAAAATTTTGCATTTAAGAATTTATTCAGTGCTGTAGCATGATTTATTAATTTATAGATTATAGTTGTAATAATGCTACTGTAGTACTGCTTATATAAAAAGCAGATCCAAAAAGCAATTTAGGAGGGACAAAATTACTTCTGTTGTAGATTACTCTGTATGTTCTGTGCTATATTTAAGTTATTGATGCCTTTCTAATGTAATTTCATTAATAGTTTTGAGAAATTGCATAATGAAACACACATCCATGTCTTTAGCACAATAAAACCTGTCTCTAGTTGAAAATAAATTTATTCTATGATGGAAATTCACTTAATCTTTTAGGGTAGAGTTACAATGTTTGACTAAATGACCGATATGTGTACTAATTATCACAGGTC
>VZTT01042919.1:270-19128 GCA_013400855.1 Buphagus erythrorhynchus | reverse complement strand
TGACAGTCTGGGTGAAGTAGACCAGTTTTTTATACTGTGTCACCAGATTCTGGCTAAAATAATACATTGACCTCTCTTTTCCCTTGCTTCATAGGCATTTTGAAAATTGACGAAATGGAAAAATAGAGATGCTATAAACAGAAAGAGATCTAAAGAGTCTTAATTACTTCTGCCTTAGTCATTGAGCACTTGACAGTGTTGATGAAGTTTGATTCATTTCAGCTCAGAATTAGCCAGTCACTGGGTCTATGGGAATTTGTTAGTTCCCCAGGTTTCCAGTTTTCACACCTGTGTGGAAGCTAATGGAGTTTTTTATTGGGGAGAAGGAAGTTCCTTTGTTTTATGTACTCTGAAGAGAAAACAAAGCACTCAAGTGGGCTGCTCCCCACAAGAAAAACAATGCTGGAAAGCAGTTATTTGATAACTGTAAATAATTTTTCCCATTATGTTGGTACTGGGTCTGTCTGGCATGAAGGTTATGAGGTCAGCTTTCTCCACAATAGCCTGCTGTGCTTTGCATTTTAGGCTAAAACGGTGTTTACAACTCACCAGAGTTTTGGCTCTTGCTGAAGAGTGCTTGCAGTGTGTCACTAGTCTCTTTGACATCTTTCCTGGAAGATGGGATTGAGTGAAAGATTGGGTGGCTGCTTGGCTGCCAGAGCTATATGGGTCCAAGGGCAGAGTACCTGTGTGTGACCATGACTTTCTCTAATATCCTGATATGTTTTATGACTGTCTCTTCTAGTTTCTTGCTAGTCTGTGAAACTTTCTTCAATAGAAACATAAGGCACATAGGGTGGCTATGAAATGTTTTCCCTCATGTCTTTAAATTTTTCACAGAAGTATCAAACCATGTGAAAATGGAACATGATGGAAGCAGCAGGTGGTTCCCCAGAGGTCTCTCTGTGGCATGGTGTGGATGCTTAGAGCACAGACAACAGACTGAGGTTCTGTTCTGAAAGCCCACCTCACTGTCATTTGTGTTTCAGAGGATCTCTACAGATTCTACAGTTAAGGAGCTTCCCTAAGGATCAGACTTTATTTTCTCTGCAATGGGATACCCATACCAGGAGCTGCCAAGAACAGAAATTCATTGACAAGGGCTTGAACTTGAGCTGACATTGTGGAAAAAGGATATGACCAGTATTGCAGGTTCTTGCTTTCCTTGGCTTTCTCAGGTAGTTAGGAATTTTTTGCAACATAATTAAGTATTCATTCCAAACAAGTCAATTTGATAATCACCATAATCCAGAAGCTTTCTGAGTCTACTTTTGAATGTTTAATCAGAGGGTTAAGTGGGTTATATAGAGGTAGAGAAGGGTAGTTGTGTATAAGTTACTGTTATAATGAGCAGGCGTTTTGTCCCAAGGATAGGCTGGATTTTGGCTTTGGTCAGAAAGTGCACTATTGTACCTCCAAGAACTGGCACCAGCCACAATGTCTTCTCTGCACATGTGCCTTCTGAAGAGTAACCAAATGAAGGACAAAGATTACCCATGTATCCTATATCCAGATGATTCATTGCACTAGTTTAAAACCTCCTCTAATCACGATGAAGAAGGTGCATCTGGTAAGGAAATAAACAAACAAAAAATGCAATAATCTGTAATAGAGAAGCTGTTGAATTAATAGGTTTGCAACCAAACAAGTCCCCTGGGTGAAAAAAAGCCACTGTAACCTTATCACAAAAAAGGAAAACAGAGGTCATCCCATCTTTTTGACTATAACATATAATAACTTGTCTTTCACAGGAGAATCAAACAACGTTCCACTGGAAACAACAAAAAGGTTATTTTTCAGGGCAAATATTTATGAAACCATTGACATTTGTTTTTTATGACTTTTTATCATTATTGTTTGCTGACCGCATGTCTTTGCTTTTCAAATCCTACCCATTCCTTTAAACTCAGCTGCATCTGCTCAAGAAGCTCGTGAAGATTGCTCTATTGGGAAGTTAGAGAGATGATACTTCATCACCAACTCTGTATTTCATAGAATCATGGAAGGGTTTGGGTNNNNGCCTTGAACACTGCCAGAGATGGGGCATCCACTGCTTCTCTGGGCAACATGTGCCAGTGTCTACAGTAAGGAATTTCTTCCTAATATCTAATTTAAATGTGCTCTCTTTCAGTTTGAATCCATTCCCCTTTGTCCTGTCACTATATGGGCTTTTAAATAGTCTCTCTCCATAGTTCCTGTAGCTTCAGGTACTGGAAGAGGTTCTTGATTTTGGGTAATGTTGGAGAAATGTCTGTATACAGACAGATTATCTTGCATTCTTGACTCAAAAGGTTTTTGCCAGCCTAACTCTGAGCGTTACCCAAGCCATAACTTCAGACCTCAGTCACTTGTGCTTTAGCTGTAGCACACAGAAAGAGATTTGTGTGTTTGTAGATGGAGACCAATGAGAGGGAGCCTTGGCAACAGTAGAATGAACTGTTTTGATTTAGTTAAATTTGATTTAGTTATCTTTGTTAAAAAATGTCCCACCAGCTTAGTACAGCTATCTTTCTGCCGCTGAACCAGTCCTTCTGCAGCCATAGATAGACACCAAAAATTGTGCCTTTATGGTTGTGGTTTGGTTTATTTGAGGCACTAGATACGTTCTACGAGTACAAGATTATCTTTATAAATAGAATCTGTCTTGCTGTGAAAAGCTACAGTAATACTACTCAATGGTAATTAATTTTTTCATATAGGGCTGCTCACTCAGTAATTTCTGAGTCTTTCTATGTGATTTCTTGACCTCAAATTTCACTCACTATTACTGAAAAGAGCCTTTCTTTCCTGTGGGAATCATCAAATGGCTTTAGGAAAATTACAACACTCTCTAGAGCTCCATGTTTTTTTCCTGTTTTTGAAGAATTTGTGGCTGCTAACTTTTCATATAATTCTACTGCTCCTCACTCACACAGTCTAAAGCCAGCTTGGCTGTGTCTGCAAGATCTGTAACCATATATTAGTGGTGTAAGCACAGTCAGCTTTCTTGTGGACGGGTTAATTGCTGCATTCAGAAGAAGATCAGCACAAAGAAACTTGGTCATTACACATACAAAAATGAATTGAAAAGCACTGAATTAATCTGTGATTTTGGCTATGACTGCTTCCTATAAAACCCTCTGTAAGCAGATCAGATTGTAATGATTTGTTTAGACATAGTAAAGGTCGAAATGCTTGGTTTGGCCCAGGTGTTTGGGGAACAATGCTGAAACATGGTAACTACAGATAAAGTTCTGCTTGGTCAATAGGGTCTCTAGTCAAGCATGCAAGATTTCTTTCATTGTTCAAAGATATGTG
The DNA here is from genome assembly GCA_013400855.1 of Buphagus erythrorhynchus. NCBI lineage: Eukaryota > Metazoa > Chordata > Aves > Passeriformes > Sturnidae > Buphagus > Buphagus erythrorhynchus. The sequence continues at coordinate 15,831 of VZTT01042919.1, read as the reverse complement.
AGCCTTGGCGAAGTCCTCTAGCAGCTAAAAGGATGGTGAGGTCATAAGAGAAAATACATATAACCCTAGTGGAATAGTCACAGGTTGTAGTGATTTTGATGAGTGATGGAATTTTTTTCAACAAAATGTGGTGGTGAGGAGGACTGCAGTTTATTTCGGTGGTCTACAATGCCTGGAAAATGCAGCCATATAAAAGATGAAGGTAGTTGAAGGTCAGCCAGTTGCAAGGTGTCAGTGACTCTGTTGAGTGTGGATGGGTCATCCATAACCTGTTTTCAAAACTGAGACCTTTCTCCACACATGTGTAAAGGCTGAGATCTGAGAAGGAAAAACTGTGAGCTGAAGTATTAAGCCTGTCTTTGCTGTCAGTTTTGGTGACAAATGCCTGTGAAAGATGGGTGAATCTGGAATCTGACTACTGTCGCTGCACCTCCACAAGCCTCAGAGTGAAAACTAGTGGATATACAAATGAAATTATCTTTCCTAGTTATATACAGATTACCTGTCAGTTCTCAGGCTAAACTACAAATACAGTGCTATAGTTAGACTAATAAGAGAGTCTGCATTTCTTTTGGGAGTGCTTTGCAGTTTTACTGCCCTTGCATGGCCAGGAATAAGAGTTTTTCAGCCCTTCTTTCTTTGTGGTCTTTATAGGCAGCATCAAGGGTTCAGTTCAAATGTGAAGAGGTCACCAATAAAATACCTGAATAAGCCCCTCAAAAAATCTCTGGTACTTAGCAAGTTCATTCTTCACACTTGGAAATATAAATCAGGTTTTTATTAAAGGGGGAAAAGAAAATATTTAACAATGAATATCAAGTGGGGAACATTTGACATGTAATCCATAAAATGTAATTTGTTAAGGTGGGGAAACTAGTCTGGCTGCATGTTCCCCTCTAAACCTCCCATGCCAGCAATCAGCTCATGACTGGCACTGAGGAATCATCTTCTGTACCAAGAGCTGATGCAAGCTGCACATGATGTTGCCATGTATTGTCTTTTCTGGCTACCAGAAAGGTTCCTGAGACCAGCCATCTCTAGCCTGCTGAGGGATGCCCAAACCATTCTCTGACCTTTTCACCTCTGATCAAATCCCTTACCCTTTGTTTCTATTTCACAGCTCTGCACAACCATCCTCTTTTCATAGCTGCAACTTCTGTACTCTGAAGGTAGAAGCATTTGATTTCATTTCAGGTGACAACTCGTGACAGGCTTATGTAGAAAGAAGTAGCTCTCTGAGGCATTCATATTGCAATGGCTTTTCTCTGCTTTATGGAAAGCCTGTTCTTTAATTTCTTTCTGAAGACATGACTCATAAATGCATTGTAATGACAGATATGTGAGTGTTTGAGGCTCCATTAGCCCCTCTTATTTTCTTCTCCTTCCCTCCACCAATTTAGAGTGGAACAGCCTTCCTTGGCTGGTTGCCCTTCTTCTCTGAATTGACTTGAGAAGGTCATACAGCTCTGTTTTCCTTTAGGAATTCAGCCATCAGCCTACAGATCCTATAAGGGTTTTACTGAGGTAATCATAGCCATAAAGTCTTTTCCTGCAGTTTCAGGGACTGTTGACATAAGAGACTTGAATCATCTGTCTGAACTGCATGTTGGTCTGTGAGAAGAGAACTACAGAGGAGCAATGTTTTCATGTGTGTCTTGGATGCAGCTTTATGGGCCAAAGGAAATTTCTTGGACAATTTTTTTGGGGAAATGCTGTATGTCTAATCCAAGTGCTCTGAGAAAAGAAGGGTGGATCTCACTTCAAGGCCATAAAATGATATCAGAACCAAGAGTTCATAGGAGGTGAATGCAAGACATAAGACCTACATCTGTTAGAGCAGGGACTACCTCTTCTCATTTCTTTGAAGTCTGTCTTCAGTGTAGGCATGATACTGCTAGGACTTGAATGGGAAAGAGAGTTTGAGGTTAGGAGTCTCTCACAACTGGTTGATAACACTGAATGTTGGAGGCTCAGTCTTTTTTTGAGTACTTTGATCTTTTTGACATTGACCAACATCTTGCTTCTAAATACATTTTTTTGTTGTTACAAAGAATTTTTCTTTCCACTACGACATCCCAGAAATTGAACTTGTTCCAGACACATTATGGAAGGCGTGCAAATACCATTCAGAGCCTGCAGCTTTCTCTCCCTTTATCTGTTATTATTATCTACTTGGCAGCAAAACAATACTCTTGTGTTACCTGATATATTAATTGCACTACTTTAAGTGTGCCCCCCAGGGAGAGCCTGTTTGTGCCTTCAACCCCTGACCTTATGCCTGAAAAGTTTTTTGATTCATTCCCCTCACATAAAGGCTATTTCTGCTTTGTCTCCAGTGAAAATATATTCTGCAGCTATATACTGAACTCCTGAGCACTGTATAGAACAAGCTGGAGGATGTGCTCTTGATGGAGACTTGTCAGCCTTTATTATCTTTTATTATCTTCCTAAACAGTTGAGGTTTCCAAGTTGTCTCGGGGCTAACAAGCTGGCCTCAGGCAAACAGGGAATAAGAGAAAGTCCTGATTGTCCTCTTTTGAAGAACTAGGTTTTTTTTATTGTTATTGACCCATAAATGACCAGCACTAGGCAAAACTGCCTGCTGGAGAGCACTGTGTGGAAATGAGGGAGTGACTGGAGCATCACATCCATGTTTAGTGTCACTCATAGTTGCTCGTAGCACAAGTGCTTTGCTATTACATGAAACAGTGTCAGAGTCCTGGCAGTTTATATCTCTGGGAAAAACTTCCAGAGCCTGTCTGGCACATTCCCATGGACTACAGCAGATGAGTCCTGTAGGAACTGCACCTTTTTGCACACTGAAAGTGAAAGGGAAGATTGATTCATGGCAATTTTAGAGTTCTAGAACATCTTTCTAACTACAGCAATCAAAGAAAACTGACTGTAAATGTATTCGCCATTTTTGGAGATGGGATATGGCCCTTGCCATTTTCTGATTGATTCACATGGTCCTACAAGCTCACTATCTGAAACTCCTTTCAATTGTTACATCTTTTCATCTGACTTGCATTGAGGTTAAGCAAACTGAATTTGTGAAGCAGCAGCTTCATATGATGCAAGCTCCGTGACAAAAAAAAAAAAGGGTCACTAGTTGCACTGCAGTTAAAGGAGTTAAAGAGTGAGAAGAAGGCTGTAAAATGCAGATTTTGCTAGGTACTGCTAGCATTGTTCCATCCACTCCCTCTCAGGCTAGTGTTTTGGAAATTTGTAGTAAAATTTAAATGCTGTGCTTTTGAAAGCATCTGCATTTCATATCAGTTTCCATCTGACCAGGCTTGCAGTTGGCCATTCACTGGAATGGCATTAAACAAAGGCTTTTGTTTAGCAGCAGGCTGAGTTTACACAGCTGAGGAAGGTGAATTGAAGTAGCCTGACTGACCCCTCTTGAAGCTCACACAATCTTTTTTGCTGACAGGGATGGGAGAGCAAGGGGGAATTTGGGGTCAGTTGGCCCCTTAACATCTTCAGAGTCATAACTTACTTCTCAGCATGTGCCTGTCTGTAGCAGAAGTCACCACAGGTCTCATGCAAACATGAAAACATTGCTTTCAGTGTGACTTTCTGGGTCAAGGGTTGTGCCCAGGGGCTGCTTCTGCTGGGAAGAGAAATGCTGGGGATAGAAGCTCAATGTTTTGAGCAGAATTGAAAGACTTGAAAGCCACTCATCTCACAATACCTTTTTTCTCAAAAAAGTCATTGTTTTTTTCACAAGATAGAAATTTCACCAGAATTGTCAGGGAGGAAATTATTCTTGTTCCTCAGTAAACCAAGCTTATATGCAACTTAAAAAAAAAAAAAAAGGAAAGAGGAAAAAAACTGAGAACTCCATTCCCATGTTTCTGTCCATCCTAAGAAGAATAACCAGAAATATAGGTGGTACATGTGCTCATAAATGTTGTTTTATGCATCAACGTGCCCCTTCAGACTCGCCTACATGCACAGTGCTACCACATGAAAAGCTGCTCTGTGCCTGATGCTTTCACATGCCAGGTGGTGTATTTAGAGAACTGAGAGAATCAGGGCACAGGGCCAGGTTCTCAAAGGTGTTAAGGCACTTAGCTCACATCAGCCAGAATCTAAATTCACAAAGAGTTTAGGTTCCTATGTCAAATTCCTCCTCCATTTAGAGCAACTCTCTAGCTGCTTCCCGAGGTTTCCTGGGTCCTGGTGTTGCTGAATTGCTGAATTCTGCTTTTTTTTGCTCGACCCCAGTGCCACTCTCAAGCTGAACACTCTTCTGCAGGTTAGTTTCTGCTAGTTAGTTTCTTGAAACATGAAGCTGCAGTTGGTGTCCACTCCAGGTCCTTCCAAACCAATATTTATCTTCTCCCATAGCTTCCAAATTTCTTTTGCATCTTTCTGGGATTACACTGAGCCTGAGGGTCTCTGCCATGACTTCCCCCTGTCACAGAGGGTCCTGCACTGTGAGGCAGGATTAGTTTCACTTGAGCTATCTCTGGGCAAGCCTGACATCCTACTGAACAGTGCTCTCAGGGTGTGCACTGGACTGCTCCTCTCCCACCATATCCTGGGCTGTTGTGTTCACCCAGCTCTAGAAAGACCAAGGAGTGGAGACTGAGACAAATACCATGGCCAATAAGAATGTTTTATTACAAATATGAGATGCTAATCTGAAGAAAACATTTCTTTCTAGCTAGGGGCAAAACTTGCACAAAAGTTGTCTTCCTGTGATTAGAATTCTGTCATCTGTAGATGATTCAGTTCAATGGCTGAATAAGGTGAGGATCAAAGTAATTTCTTCAGATTTCTTCTGATTTCTTTCCTGCTGGATAGTGGAAAGACCAAAACAAGCAGAAACTACTTGAGAAGCAGCAGCAGCACATTATTTTCTGAGATAAGGATTTCTTAAGAGGAATCTATGGCCCAGAACACACATTTCAAGTGTGTACCTTTACACAAATCTCCCACTGGAATATGCCATAAGTTTAAAAACAAGATGGATGGTCAGAGTCAACAATTGCACAGTATCTCCCTTTCCAGGAAAAGGACTTTATCTGCAGTTTCTAATCCACATTAACCCCAGTTCTTTTTGAAGTTTGGGCCAGAATGGGTCATTCTGATCTACAGCAATATGGGATTTGCTTATTCCTCATTCTACGTGCTTTTCATTGTGCTCCCAGAAAAAAAAAAGTCTCTTCTTGTTCTACTGCTGCTTGCCTGATACTTTGTGATTCATGACCTCTTCTGGCACACGTCTGCTTTCAGTTGGAAGATGGGGAGCAGGGTGTGTTGTACTCTGAAAGGGCATATTCATCTGGAAAGAAGAAAGGAAAAAGACATTTGGATGAGAGTGAGAAATCATTCTGACCCCAGTCTATCTGCACCTGTCATTAGAATGCTACAAAACGGAAGACATTTGATAAATTTTGGGATAGACTCCCAATTGCCAAGGCACCCAGTTGCAAGGGTGCATAGTCAGAGACCAGTGCACTCTGACCATGTTTGTCAGGACACATGATTGCTGTCACCATGCAAGATGTGGATCAGGTGGCAGAAAATGCACTCCAGGGTCAATTCTCTGACAACTGCTGCTGCTGCTAATCTGCTAGGATTCAGTTCCAGAAAGGTGGTCAGGCACTTATTTTTCTAGTTCTAATTACTTAAATTCCTTTTTTGTTAAGTGGGACTGTCATTCCTACCTAAGTATTTAAATTCCACTAAGGAAGATCTTCTTGCTGCAGCTTACTACGACAATATTGAGTAAAAAAGAATAGCTAATGCAGTTCAGGGAAGTCAGGAACACTGCTGCCTTTGAGTTACTGATTTTAATGTTCATGTCAAAACTGTGGAAAGAAAGTGGAACCACATGTCTTTTTGTATGTGTTTTGTAAAAAGAAGCTCTCGTGTATCACTTTCTTAACTGCTTTATGTTGAAATGAAGCAAGAAATGTAAACACAGGAGAGCAGGAACTATTTATGCTCTGCAAAACCTTTGCAGTCTAGCAATCAAAACCAGCAGAATGGCTAAGTGGGTCTCTCCTTGTCTCTCCTTTGTCTCTTACAGGTTTCACCAAGGTCTGCTGGGTCACCCACCTGTTTCATAGTAATCATATATATGTACAGGCACGGGTTTGATGTCTGAGACAGGCAGGCTTTGCTCCATACCGAAGGAGAAGCTGATTTCCTTCTGGGAGACCTGGAAATGGCAAGACAAGAAGATACATCAGAACTTTTCATAACTATCCCTTAAGGCTAAGGTTACACAGATCCATTTCTGAATCAGACTATGTGACAATGTGCCATAGTACAGTTCCCTCAGGTTTGTAAACTTGATGTGAAATCCGATAATTGTTTAAAAGCTGTTGCTAAACATGTTTTGTTGCTAAAATTGTGTGCTCTTTTCTTTCTTCCTCTTCCTATTTCCATTGCCAATTACCCCAACCTAATTCCCTGTTAGTGTGGTTTTCAGTACATCAGCATTCATCCTGTAATTGAAAATTGCTGTTAGTTTCTTTCCTTGCCTTTTCCCACCTAAAATCACCTTCAGTACCCCTAAGAATCTTCTCCCTACTTTTCTCCCTTTATTTACTTTGATCACAATATCTCCATTATCCCCTGTGATATTGGATTGAGCAAAGTACCTTTACATCTTTATGGCATGGATATTGTTAATATGCTATTAATAAGATTTTTCATTTATCTGGGAGCCTGTTTTAAACCGCCAGTTTAATAAAACGGAAAGGAAACCTCCCAAACTTACCTTCTGAAGGTAGAAGACTATGTGGTTGTTCTTGATGTCTACACGATCCACAACAGAATTCTCGTACCGAAGCTTTAAATGAAGAAAAATATAGCAATGTTAGCACGGGGGACTTGCCAAGGAGACTTACAGATTCCACAGCAAAATGCATTTAAAGTGGCTGCCCTGCTCCTTTTATGCCACCCTGCCATCTAGTCGCCAAAAAAAGAAATGCAAGTTGAGTGTTTTTATAACGTGATGCATGCAGACTAGTCACAGTGGTGAACAGTTCCATCAGTCAGCTTTGATACTTGTGACTTGCATCGTCGACCTAAGAATTCTCTCACTTCAAAGAGGATTTATAATTAATTTCTGCAGTTCAAGCTGACTCACTTGCTAGTCCATTGTATGCTTTAAATAAAAGTTTAAAAATATTTAGAAAAAATGTGAACAAAATTATTTTCATATCAAAACATACAAACCTAAAACATTGAAAACTTTAAAAAACATCTATTTTCCGCGAGTGTATATGAAGAGGACTAGGATGCCAAGCAGAATAGCATCTTAACAGAAAAAAAATCTTCCAAAGAAAATGTATTAATTTCAGGCCTGAATGCTGAATGGTTAAAAATACACAAAGGTATGAGCAGACTTTACAAATAATTTAATTCTTCTTTTTATCTACTTGAAAATTACAGCTCATGACTTGAAGGTAACTCATCTATTTTTGTGAACCTAAATTGTATTAGGAACCTAAATGAGGTGCTTATCAGTGTTGTCTTCAGAATTGTCACCATCATAACCAAATTTGTGGATAGTAAAGGAGGAGAATCAATAACCTCCTTTTTTTGGTCGTTTGTTAAACTGTACTGTAAAGGAAGAAATAACCTTTGTCAAAGGGATAATAATGCAAAATGCCAATTAAAGCAATTTAACTATGGCAGAAGTATTTCTCACATGGCTTCTGTTAGGCTGTGTGACTGCAGAGTTACACACAGACAGTAAGGAGTGCAGGGAAACCCCAGTAACCTGAACAGTGCCACTGGAGCACTGTGACCTGCTTCCCCTTGGGGCTGCCACAGGGCAGTGACCAGCCCATTGTCAGTGTCAGACCCACCAGGTGAGTCAGCAGCAGAATATCCCCAGATCACCTTGCAGACTGAAGGGGAATGCTGCCTACAGACCATGGGGCTGAGTATGGGATGCTGGGACTCAAGAGTTATTACAGGGAGTTTAGGGGAAGAACCAGAAATAACAACGAGAGGGATAAAATCCAATTGGAAGGAAAAAGGGTGGAAAATGAGATAGAAGAGGCCAGTTGCACATGAACAGGTTGGTGGTCAACACACTTGTCTGTCCCATACCTGGCTACCACAGCCCCTCCTGCCTTCTTATTAATCTCTGTTCCTGGCAATTTTCCAGGGTGAAAGGCTCTGTATTCTGTGTGAACGTGCCTGTAGGGAGTGCAAGTCAGTGAAGAGAGGATCAGAGATCACAGGGACAGTGTGCCTGGAGTGCCAGCATCCTGAGACACCAGACTTCAGGCTTGTAGTGGCAGGGGTGTGTATGTCAGCATGTCATCACTAGCAATAAACCGGAATAGCAGCCAGCTACTGAGTCAAGCATAAACCTGACCCAAATGTTGGAGATACCAGAGGATCCAAGGCAGCTACCAAAGGGACCAGGGTGTCTGAGCCTTTTTCTGGAGAAACCATACCATCTTGGAGGGGGACATTGGTCTGGAGCAGCTAGTGGAGACTTATCTGCATGTCTCTGTGTGTATATGTCTGTTTGACATCACTGTGAAACTGGGGACCCCAGCTCATGTGCTGCAAGTTAAAGAATGCTTATAGAGGCCCTCACCATGCATGCACGTGGGTGATGGGGACCTCAGTTCAAGGCACTGAAGTGGGGCTCAGACCTCGAATGAGGCACGTGTCCAGGTGCCAGCAACTCAACAGAACAAGGGGCCAGGGGCAGCTGCTGGGCAGACTGAGTGCCTGAGGCCAGCTACCATAAGGAGCCACATTGTGTGTTTGCATGTATATATGTGCTTGTGTATATTTATGTATTTATTTATTTCTCTTTTCCTCCAATGAGATTTTAATCTGATTGGGCAGAAAAGGGAACAGGGTAATGCCATTTGTGCTGTGTTTGTGAAAGTGCTGTCTTTCCTGCCCACTGATTTGTGTGGCATGTATATTATGTATATACGGATATATATGTGTAGTGTGCGTGTCTGCTTATTGGGAATATACACTGAACTTTGCTGTTGGTTGGACCTGGGGATATGAAGTCTCAGCTCTCCTGGGCTAGTGGATTTAGCAACTCCTAACAGATTTGTCTTCAACACATAAACAGCTACAAATTTGAAACACAGAATATGTGAGAGAAGGCTATGCCCAGGGACTTTGCAGTATTCCTATAGGCTCAAATTTGCTAATCAGAGACTATATTTATCAACTTTCTATGTTTTTAGGCTTTATCATTCACATTGGTCCTGTTTTTTACCTTTTTCAGGGAAGACTCATCAGGAACAAATCCTGAGAGCATTTTCACATCAATAATAGCCATGTTGGAGATGTTGCGGTTTCCTGTGTAACTAAAATGAGAAAAGTTCTGTTAGTCTGGTCTACAAATGGAAAGGAGACCAGTGAATGACATTTTTAGCTCCCAGTAACTCCGTTTTTCTTCCTACAGCTGCAGAGCAGCAGTTAACTACCTGTACTTAGATCCTTTCTTGGATGCTTTACCAAACTGTGATTGCAAGGGGGTAGGACAGTAAAAGGAAGTTACCTGGCAGAGAGGACAAGGTCAAACTTTGGTGGAAAGTTGCCTGTGCAAGACACATTTGCTGTCCTTACGGATAGGGAGAACCCTGCAGCTTTTTTTGGCAAATGGATGTTGTATCTCAGGGTGGTCTGAAAGAGATAGAAAGTGTGAGATGCTCACAGACTTAAATGAGAGCACGACATGGAGAGGAATAAAGAACGCAGAGTCCCCTGCTTAGTTCCCAGAGGGTGGTGCTGGGTTCCCAGCTTGCTTACCTGCACATAGACACAGCCAGTGCCATTCACCTCCACATTGTATCTCCCTGGAATAGTGGGTAAGGAAGCCTGCTGCAGTAGGAAACGGTTCTTGTCATTCACCTGGAAAATCTTACTGGGGGTTTCCATGAAGTGGACTTCGACCATATTAAGACTTTTTTTGGAGAAGGTGAGATATCCATACTGGGATAAAGCTTGGAGAGCAACCACAGTGTCCTGAAAAGAGTAACATGATCCCCAGTTAGATACCCAGGTGTAAGATGGTGCGTGAGATTAGTGCAGCTCCTAGTTCCCTGATGCTTGGTCAGTACTCATGAATGCAGGGGGGCTTTGCAAAGAGCCAAGGAGACAAGACACAAGTTCTTGTAGAACTTGTCCTGGTGGACAAAAAGCTGTCCCTGAGCCACCAGTGTGCTCTGGTGACCAGTAAGTCCATCTGTGGTGCATTAGGAATGGCTTTGGCAGCAGGTGGAGGGAGTTGATCCTGCCCCTCAGCCCTAGGGAGGTGTATCTGGAGTGCTGTATCCAGTCTGGGCTCCTCAGTACAGCAGAGATATGGAGCTCCTGGAGCAGGTCCAGAGGAGCATCATGACAGGAATGATTGAGGGACTGGAGCATCTCTTACAAGGAAGAGCTGACAGAACTGAGAAAACTGAGAAAGGATCTCACAAATATCTGAAGGGAGGGTGTCCAGAGGATGGATCCAGGCTCTTCTTGGTGGTGCTAAGCAATAGAAGAAGAGGCAATGGGCAGAAACTGGTGCACAGGAAGTTCCACCTGAACATGTGGAAGAACTTCACTGTACGGGTGACCACACACTAGAACAGGCTGCCCAGAGAGGTTGTGGAGTCTTCCTCACTGGAGATACTCAAGTACTGTCTGGACACAATCCTGTGCCACGTGCTTTATGATGACCCTGCTTGAGCAGGGAGGTTGGACCAAATGACCCTCTGTGGTCCCTTCCAGCCTGAGCCATTCTGGATCCTGTGATTCTGGAGCAACAGATTTTAATTGTCACAGAAGACCTGGGATAATGTTGTGTCAGCAGTGACTGCTGTCCATGGCTAACTTGGAATTCAGGTAAATTCTCATTGCTTAAAACCAAACTATGTGTAAAGCTATGAAGATCATGGTGTGCCTTTGACAAGGCAAGCACCAGTTATCCAGTGTTATTCACATCCATATGCAGTCAGAAAGATTTGCCATTTGTCAGCTTGCAGACTGTACTGCTCCAAGACACTTTCTTTTTACCACACCCAGTTGTTACCTGGCTGGAGGAAAAGCCACCATATGGGTTCTGTTGTTTGATGAGCCAGTACACAATGCGGGAAATATAAGATAAGTCTTCTGGAGTGAGTTTGGTTCTGTTGAGCAGAGCCAGGAGCACATAGCTGGTCATTTCAATCTCAGCAGAAGGGGCACGGGAATGGAAGTCAGAGAAACGTTCTGCTGGTGGCTTGTTTTCTCTCTGCCAGTGAACAGATCCACCTGAAAACAGAGAAGTAGGGTGTAAAAAACATGGGAAAAAAAAGAGTTTTTTCAGATCTTGGTGTCCTGAACTGGGTAAGTTTTACTTCCAAGTTGGAAAAGAAAACAGGAAGGGATGGAAAGGGAATTAATAAAACCAGGCTGTATAAGACAAAGAGGGATTGAAGTGAAGACAGTGTAGTAGAAGGATGCTAAGGCAGTTGCAAACAGGAGCACATGACATAGCCAAGGGAAGTGGGTTTGTTCAGCACTACAAGAGGAAACTAATTGGAAAATTAGGTACAATCTTTCAGTACCTTGGGTTGAGACATACAGGGGACGCTCTCTCCCTCTTAATTATTTCAAAATTTCTTATATCAGGCCACAGCTCAAACTTTTTTGAAGCCAAAAGAGACAGATAGAAGAACTCCTAGAGATAAATTCAGTAGCAGAGCAGGCATGAAATGGGAAGGGAGAGCATTCATGACAAAACTGTGCATCAGAACAGCTTACGTGATACAACAAGCCATCAGCCATCAGCGATCAGCATCAGTTCCATCAGCTGCACTGGCTCTGCCATGGCCATGCTGCACTTACCAGCCCTGACAGCTGCCCCATCCAGCTGCTCAAGGAAGTACTGGCATCTTTCCTCTCTGCCAGCTAAGCTGTAAACATAGGCAAGGAGGGCCTGGTTATACAGGTTGTGGACTCCACTGTTAAATGCAGTCTCCAAACAGTTCATGCCACTCCGAATGACAGGATGCTGGTAATGCAAAACACAGTAGGGTGTCAGGTACGTGGATTTGTGTCTCCTCACAATACTTTTAAAATACTTCCATCATTGCTTAAGCTGCGGTCTCTGACTCTTCATTCTAGAAATATACATGATCCATGGCATGTTTAAGGACCTACAGAGTGTATCCTGTAAAAAAATGCCCTTGCAGTCATTCTGCCTCATTTCTGAATTTATTTAGAGGCAGCATGGCCAGAATAAGAGAGCACTGTTTCTTTTCCTGACTCATGAGATGATCCTATTCAAGTGAAACCTTTATCCCTTAGTTGCTGTAGCAATAAAATGTGGACCATTTTTACAGAACTATGTAAACTGTATTGAAACCTCATGATTAAGCAGACTCTCTCAAATGGATATTGCTCATTTGCTAGCTATAGTTATAGCAAGGTAACTCTTCAGACCTTTCAGCCTTATCTCTGTGAACTCTTCTTCATCTCAGACATCACCAGCACACTACTAACCATGTCGTGTCTCTGCAGCTTCACTCAAACAGGTGGCACCAGGTTTTGGAGCTTCTTATGAAGATACTGGAAACTAAATTTATGTTGCTATGGAACTATATGATTCTGCACAATGTTTTCATCCTGTTGGGCTCATGTACCTTGATGGTGGCCCATACCCCATGTCTGAGGGATGTTAAAAAATCAACACATCTAGAACATATTTGTCAGATCTGGAACAATTCTCCCCCTTCCCATTATATAAAGAACAAAGTCAGCATAAAAACAAGGTCACAAGGATATGCAGGAAATGTATCACAGAGAACAGAACTTGGCTCTCATTTCCCATTGCCTAGTACTACAACAAACAGCTCATCATTTCCTTCCATTATTAAGATTTCCATAGGGAAATGGAAACACAACTTGGCACTAAATGCACAAAGTGAGTCTGTAGACTGAAGATTTGGATAACTTGGACTGGGCAAATTCAGAGAAAATTTCAAAGTGGACTCTGGATGGTGTGGGCAAATTCAGTCTGGATTTTGCACCTACTTTGTTGACCATTGTCTAAAATAGTTGGATTCCTCAGGGATGTTTCAAGTGAATCCATAGGCACTGGATATGTAACCGATTTGTAACACACATTAAATACTTGCAGGGGACTGCAGGGTTCTGAAAATGTCTACAATCAATTACTGTCCTACAATCTGTATTCAAGTTCCTCATTGTAAAAGAACGCTGGTGTGAGGACTGTGACTTGTGCAGTTTGACAAATGGCTGACTGGGCTAACAGCACCAAATACCTACTGCAGCAGAGTGTCCAGCCTCCAGCAATGATGCCACAACATAGGCTGTGAGGGAGTACTCAGCTTCTTCTCCACCCTGATGAAAAACAAGCAAAGAACTGGTTAGGACAAATGTCCTAGAAAGAAAGAAGATATAAATTAATTAATTAATAGTTCATTTATCAGTTAGATTTGAGATCAGCAGTAATTTCTGTCTCCCTGTGTGCACAGGAACAAGAAAGATCAAGTTCACGCAGGATAAAGGCAAGGTAATTGACTGCATCTTCTTGACTTCCGTATGTGTGCAATAAAGCAGACTATAGCTTGTGGCTGAGCACACAATGCAGTGGTGGAAAATAAAGCCTGAGACTTATAATTCAGAAAGTTCTGCTTGTTTTTACCTCATCAACAAGAGCACACATAAGATTCATGCCCTGCTTGCATAGGAGAGACATGAGATAACAGTACTAGGAAGACTAAGGGTGTGGTGAAGACTAAGCTTGTGTCTTATCCAAATAAATCCAGATGGCAGGACTGGAAGTTTGCAGCTATACTTATCTCAGTTACCTTCAAAGCATTGTTGAAATGTGATCCAGCAGTTTCAAAGCAGCCATCTGACTTCTGCTTGCTTGCCAGCCAGATCAGAGTTTGAGACTGGACATTGTCATCAATGTAGATGTAGCGTTTGGCTTGCTCCAGTGACTTGTACACGAACGCAGTGAGCCTGCAGGTGATCCAGAAACAGAAAACAGGTATGGTGTGAACAAGGCCAAGGACATTTACCAGTGCATAGGATGTGCATACAAAATGATATAAAAAGAACTTCATAATGTTTGAGGTAAAAGAAGAAAGTGTTTTCTAAGTTTTAAATAAATAATATACATAAAACCCTGATACTAAAAATTGACCTGTCTCCATTACTGAGTTGAAACCATTCTTTTAGAGCAGTCACAAAGTATAATCACATCCTGATGATTGATGTTAGCAATTTCTAGTCTTAGTTAATTGAATTATGAAACAAAACAGGTTGGAAGGGAAGTCTCCTGTTCAGCCACCTGCTTAAACTAAGGCCAACTTCAGAGCTGTGTCAGGCTTCTCAGATTTTGTCCAGTCATGAGAAAGTCTCTAGGGATAGAGATATCCACATCCTCTCTAAGCATTTGTCTCAGTGCTACAGCCTTCTCCTGGGGAAGATTTTTATTCTTTATACCCAGTTGGAGTTGTCTCTGTAGCAACTTGACTAAGGACAAACTCTTGTCCTTACCCTGTGCAGCTCGAACAAGAGTCTGACTCTGTATTTCCACAGTCCCCACCTAAGCAGCAGAAAAGTTTACGCAGGTCTCCCATTAGCTTCTTCTTCTACCAATAGTCATTAGCTTCTAGGCTAAACAAACCCAGACCCTTCTGTTTCCTGTTGAACATTATGTACTCCAGCTCCCAACCATCATACCATCCTTTTGTTGCCCTCTTTCCAGTTATCAATTTCTCCTTTGCTAGGGGATTCAAATTAATTGAACTATATTAATTTAGTCTATTAAAAATAAGAATCACTGAATACTTGTATTGTTTTTCAAAGCCTGAAGATCCTGTGCTAGGGAAACAGAGAGTGTCATCACTTACCATACACTCCCTTCTCTATCTCGTAACCCAAAGGAGCTGTAGGATCCATCCCGGTGTTTGTATGATAGCTGTTTCTGGTAGCCTGAAAACACAATAAAGGAGACACATCTTCTAATCACAGAAAAGGATTAGTTCTGCTGTTTGTTCAAATGAAGCAGTAAGACTTTTGGATTTTTAGTATCAGGTAATGTATGTCTGGCGAATAATGCCAACCACTATGAATTCCAGCTGCTTTTGCTCTTGGAAGAATGACATGCTGCTTTTGGGGTGCTCTCATTGTCTGCTCCTATGCAATTATTGTGGTACTGGAATTCAGAGAGATCAGTGCTCACTATGTAGAGCTGAAGAGTTCAAGGCAAATAATCACAATACTAGACCACAGAATCACAGTTTATTCTGAGTTGGAAGAGACCAACAATGGTCATCAAGTCCACCTTTTAACCATGCAAAGAACCCCAAAAATCACACCATCTGCCTGATAGCATTGTCCAAATGCTTCTTAAACTCTGTCAGGCTTGGTCCTGTGACCATTTCCTTGGGGAAGAAGATGGAAGAATCTGAAAACCTCTTACCTGTGGATAAATAACCAGTACCCCTGACTCTAATCTCTTCAGTCAGCTGCCCAGTCTTATTCAGATAATCCAGGGCATAGATGTTGGGTGTGAACAAAGCCATGTTCTGTTCTCCA
>VZTT01042911.1:0-11585 GCA_013400855.1 Buphagus erythrorhynchus | reverse complement strand
GCCTGAGAGCTCTTTAATTCAGAAAATCATAGTAATGTGAAGAAGGGAAAGGGGGGGGGGGGTTTATACTCTCCTATCTAAGGGGCATGACATCTGGAGACTTAGCCTGGTCTGTTTTGAAAGTAATAATTTAAAACTAGTTTTCTGTTGGATTAAGAAGCTTAAGATCAGAGAGTATGCAGAGTTGGAAGGGAACTCTCGGAGTATCATTGAGTGCAGCTTCTGTCTTGTCTTGCTCACCCATGCTTGTTTGAGCCAATGCAAGTGATAGGGTTGTGATGTGCAATTTAATTGTGAATCATGAGCAATTTGCATCTTTTGAAAAATTTAATCAGCTCTTCATAAAATTTTCCATGGATCATATTTGGACTGGAGATGAAAATACAGAATAGAATAGATAGAATAGAATAGAATAGAATAGAATAGAATAGAATAGACCCTTCTAGTTGGAAGGGACTTTCAGTTCAGTTGGAAGATCTAATCCAACTGGCTGACTGATTTAAAAAAATTAAGGCATGTTATCAAGAGTATTCAACATATGCATCTTAATCACTAGTTTGGGACTTTGACTGACCACTTCTAGGGAAAGCCTATTCCCTTCAAATGGAGACAGCACCAACAATTAATACAGCAGGTTAATTACCGCTTTTGACCAGCTGGTCATGCTGTATTTGATACACTCCAGGATGCAGTTTGCCCTCTGTGCTGCCAGGGCACAGTGCTGATTTCTATTGTGCCTGCTGCCCTGGAACCAGCACTGTCAGATCTCTCTCTCCAGGGCTGCTCCCCAGTCAATGTTCTAGCTTATACTTGTGTCCAGTGTTACTTCCTCCTAAGTTCTGAATCCACCACCCTGAAAATATCATGGAATTAATTTATATTAATCATAATCCAGTGCTCCAAACTATCTAGACTCTTCTTCAAGTCCTCTTATCTCTCAAGAGGGACAGTAGCACCTCCCAGTGTAACATAATCAGCAAACTTATTAACGGTGCCTTCAATGCCTAAGCCCTGCTGTTCAGTTAGTTCTTCAATGAGTGCACCATGTTCCAGCTCATCCTGTGGTTGGATAACTGACTAGAAGAATGTTGCCAGGGACAGTGTTCAAAAGCCTTACTAAAATCCAGAAATACTATACACACTGCTATATCCATGTGTGACCTTATAGAACAATATCAAGTATAGGTCCAATTTTTTCAGACCACATCTTGCTAGCACTTAAAGAAACCCTTGTTATCTGGCACAACACTGGTCAGTGTTGACTGAGATTGGCCTTTCATGTCCTCTCCCTGCATAAATGAATCACAACTCCTCTGTACTCTTCCTGGGAAGCCTTGCCTTTCTTTCCTTGCTTCCCAAGATCATACAACTTCTTCTTTCCCTTGAGCTCCAAGAAGACTTTCCTGGCCTGCCAAGCTGGTCTTGAGCTCTGCTTGTTTGGCTTGTGACACAAAGGAATTGACTGCTCCCGTGCTTCTAAAAGGGGTTCTTCAAGACTGACCAGCATTTGTGGGCTCCTGAGACTTCAAAAGCATACTCCCAGGATACTCTGTTAAATCGCTTCCTGAATAGCAACAGCTTAAAATTTGCTCTACTGAAGTTCTGAGTAGCAGCTCTGCTATCCTGGAAGTGAATGGAAATTTCCTATTTTGGCAGATAGAATGAATCTTTTGGCCAAAATTGACCATATAAGAATAGACAGGTACTAAGCAAAATCAGTGAGAATGTCTGTAATTGTATGTCAGATATTATGGCAACGTGATTATTCCATTTTAAATAGTGATCACATACTTTTGTCTGGCAATAAAATGACTATAAAATGAACTGGCAACATTCCCAGTCTGCACTTTGTCTTCTTAGGATTTGGTACTCTCTTGCTAATCAGCACCAAGAGGAAGCTTTGTGCATTTCATAGTTGTGATGTATTTATCTTACTTTTACTATGTATTTTTTTGACTATTTATTCATACAGTCTTGTGAAGAAGAGTGAGATGTATGGCAGGTAACTGAAAATAGAAACCCTGCTCAGAAGTCATAGGAGCCAAATTAAAGTTCTGCAAAGACCAAGAAGTAAAGATCTTTATGGAGGTCTTTATAAAGTTTTGATGGGAACATACAACACCAGCAGGTAAGAACTGTCCCTACACACATTTCTCCTGACCAAGGATGGCTTTTTTGTAGCTGTGGGCATATTACCTTCCAGTGAATTTAAAACTGCAAAGTTTAATATTTGAATGTTACAATTAATTGGACAGCATGACAGAGATAAACACCACTTTAGTAGTGGGATCTCACTTATATAAAATTACCACTATGGTAATATGTTCCAAAATTCCTGCTTACTAAGGAAATAAAAGAAAAATATTTGTGGCAAGATAAACACAAGCTATCTGTTTTCAGCTAAGAGGATCTAAGCCCTTTTTGCATGAACAGGGTCAGATAAACTATGTTTGAAATAATATCCATTGAGAAAATTCCTATTAAGGTACCTAAAATAATATTTTATACAAGAAAATTCTCCAAAGTTAATATCAAATAGTAATTTAATTAATACTAAGGAAAACTAAGTGAACAAGAACAATTTTGTTCTAATTTTTGGTTGGATCATATCTCTCACCTTAAGATTTGTGTTGCTGTTTTCTTAAATACAATGGCATTAACTTGAAAAATGGTGTACAGATCAAAATAAGAGTTCATCTTTCTTTAAATATATGCTGCAGGATTTTGTTCCACCCCATGAAGCCTACCAAAAACTCAGTGAGCAGTAACATTTAACCTTTAAAATAAATTATCATTGAATTACATTAATATTAAAAATGCCTTTTATGTGCAAGCAAGGTACTTGGAATTCAGATTTTAAAAAGCAGTGGAAGCACAAAAGAAAATCAAGAAATAATCTATAACCATACTTGCTTTGCAAATTAGGTAAATGACAAAAACCATGGCTATATTGAGTGTATGATATTTTTCTCCATTTAAAAATATGCTGATATACCATACTTAATAAAATTAGAATACAAATGTTATAAGTTTCAATGCAGATTGTTTAAAATATAGAATTGTTCAAAAATATTGTTGTCGGTGAAGCATATCCTTAGATTAAGTTTTAGAGACTTTACTTTCTTCTTTGTTTTCACTTGAATAGGATGTACTTTGGGAAAAATGTTCTGGCCCCACTGAAGTCAATGTGAGCTTTTGGAAAGCAACGGGAGATCCTACCCTACAGCTCTGTAATGAGTTCAGTGCAGTGAAACTCTGCATCTCCCTGAGACTCAGTCAGGTCAGTGGCACTTCAGGTCAATGCAATGGACCACTAGTACAAAGGATATTTCAAGATAATTCCCACAACATCATTCCTGCAGAGAAACTCAGGTATACTTAACTTTAATGCTGACTTCAACAAGACAAAGAATATTTAAAAGCTTGCATGACTTTGCTTGAGGTTCAGGAGAGAAAATAGAGCATCTATAAGAAACTCTGCTTTTGCAATATATAATCTAAACATTTTTTGAAGTAAGGAAATGTATATTCATTGACTCTGTAGTGTTTTACTACATATTTAAGCCAACCACACAGGCCATACAAACATATATTTAGTTAAAATTTAATTAAGACAAAAATTATTTACAAGAGTATCAAATCTTGAATTCCTCATTCTGATGTCTCATACTACCATTCCCACAAGAAAAAGAATAAAGAAAACCTAACCAAAAACAAACAAACCCCCAGTCACCTGATACTTCAAAATGCTTAGTTTTGGATTAGGATGAAAAGGTAAAAATTGTACTCACTGCTCTGTTATGTTTCAGTTAACTTAAAAGAAGCAATTGTTTCACATTAAACTTCTGTCATTTCTATAAAACCTGAGCATATAAAAGATTAATGTGTTACAGAACTGTACTACGAAATATAACCATATTTGTAGCATGTCTTTCATTTTTCATATTAGTGCATTTAGCACCTGGGCCTAGTCACAACTGCTTTTATATGAAATGCCATCATATATGTTATAGAATGAGTGCATCTCGCCCAAATGTGATGAGGTAGTATGATATTTAATGATGCTGAGCATAACATTTATTTTTGGCTTCCAAGTAAGATGTATAATTTAAAATTTTCATCTCTGTCAGCTCCCTCTACAGTCAGCAGAGATATTTTAAACTCCAGATGGTGATACAGTATGTCTGTTCTCATTCCCTGGCTGCACTCATCTTCTGAAGTTAGTTGGTGTGTAGCTCTTCCCTCATTTCTGAGTGGCAGCTTCTTCTGGAAAACAGAGTGACTGTAGGTCTTTCTTGGTTTTAATGTATCAAACAATAAGCAAAACAATTTTTAAAAGATGTATCATTTTGTCATTATTATTTTTAATTTACTGAGTTGCTTATTTGTTTGTGTGTTTGTTTTCTTGTGACAGCTGATTTGACCACAAAGATACATATGTACAGTTTTGGTTCAGGTCTTCCAGGAAAGTTTAGGTTGTGCTTTTTCTTGTTTTTTTTTGGTTTTGGTTTTGTTTTGGGGTTTTTGTTTGTTACTTTGGGGTTTTTTGGGGTTTTGTGTTTTGTTTTGTTTTGTTTTTTAATTTCTCTTTCAGTACTGTCATTGGCCTACTCGTTCCTATGCTTAAAAGAAAAATAAAAGTTATTGTGAACAGCTATGTTTTTCAGGCTGAGTTTTACATGAGAAATTTCACTGTAAGCCAAAACCAACACCTACTCAGTGAGGTGTACAGATGTCAGGAAAGTCAATAAGACTGTTTTGTCAAATTTTGAGTTTTGTTAAGATGTTAATTTCAATAAAGCTAACGTCCCTGGGACTATCAATATAGTACTCTTTGCAGACCTGGAGGCATCTACTGAGAACCGTTTAGTTCTGGAGCACTGTTTTGGGATGTTTGAGCATGGCACCTATCACCATCTGGTCTAAAGAAGACCATGAGATGTGCATCAGTAAGTTATCCTTTCTTGTCATGGTCTGAAAACATGGCCCTTGCAACGTTATTTACACAAGCCTGATCTTGGAATGGCAGAAAAAAGACCTACCACACATAAGGAGCACCAAGTTAAAGGACAATGTTTTAAAACGCAAAAACACATTTCTTCAGTGAGACTTTGGTTTGTATACAACAACTGATTGTAAATTTGGTACATTGATATAATCATGCTATTAAAAAACTGTAGATCTAGAATATACCCAAACCCTGACAAAATATACCTTTAAATATTAGATATAGAAATTCCTGCAGAAAAATTTAAACTTCAGAACAATTTCAGTATTTTTAAAAATGGTATAATGAGTGAAATTCACACTTTCAGAAATTGACTTATTTTAGGATATAGATAAAAAAACAATAAGCGTATACATGCACTTATTTTCATAAGAGAGTGATACTGGAGTTAGCAAAGAGCAACCAGTTGATAATTTTGTCCTCTAGGCTCATCATACATTGACACTTATGCAAATAAAACTTCATTCATAAACTTGGATTTACTCCCAATTTTTATTTCTGCTAGTGAAAAGAGAATCAGACCCATTGATTTTATGACAAACTGCTACTATTAACAGTTTTTTAAAGGTGTCCTGCTTTTAAATGAATGTAAGGGTTGATTGCTTTCATACTGCGTGCTTACTGCTTCCTTTTGTCCTTGACCTTTATCTGAGAGACAAAATTTCAGGATGACTTGGTAAGAAAAAACAAAGCTTTTTTCAGAAAAACTTGAACCTGGTATTCTGCAATTTTCCTTTGATTTATATTTCACAGGGGAAAAAATTAAAAGAGAAAAAAACCAAAGATGAGTAGATTAATGATGTTATATTTTATATATGTATATGTATGTTCAATCGGCTTCAATACAGTACACATGAAAATGACAAAAATTAATAAATGGGAAGTGTTTAATTAATTCAGTAAAACTTGTTATATTTGACGCATTGATTTTTCCCTGAGGATTATAAATCTCTGTCATTGCATTGTTTTTGAAAAAACAAAAAGATAAAAGGCCTTTTCTCTTGTCTGATTTGCACAATTACATTGGATATTTAAACAGTATAAACAAGGGAAGATGGTTTTCAAAGTCCACTAGTGTTTTAATAGCTGTACATTTTGAAATTTATAATCTCATTCATAGTATTGGGGGTTGTATTATACAGAGTGTTATGACAAAGTGGAATTTGTCAGGAGATACACAAGGAGAATCAGAAGGTGCACAGTGCCTACGCAATGCAAAATCTCTTACTGGTAGGAAAAATTAAGGACTCAAGTTTCAGGCTTGTCTGCCCGTGACAATATGCAAGTCACCAACCACTCACCTCATCTGTCCATCTCTCTCCAAGATTTCTGATCACCTAACTCCCCTGTACTTAGGCTAAGCTCTTTGTTCCTCTGTTCAATTAGCTCAACCTCTAGGACTGAATTGCCATTAATTTCATAGTCTTTTTTTAAAAACTTGTCCCTAAAAGTCAGGAAAAAATGTTCCTTAGAATCGCTGTATATTTTCCCAACATATTTTCCTTCCCTCCTTTCAATATATTTAAGAGTAATATTTTTTTACCTTTGTCCAAACCACTATGAATCTTTTAAATACATTTAAATACACAATCTGTTGTTGCTTTTCAAAAATTGCCAATGGGCTTGATTTATTTTTACAAGAACATAGCTTTGCATTGTAAATATACTATGAACTTTCACCATGAGTGAATGTATAAAATAATTAAAGGTTAACAACCTTACTCAAGAAATATATAAAACCTTTTAAGTAAAATTGCTCCATAGAAAATTACCAAGGAACATTTGAAATACATATTTTTAGTGGTAAAAGGTATAATTATATCAGATTGGTCAAATGTGATTTCCCCTTGAGGAATCCATCTTGTCTACTCCTGATGACCTTATTTTCTACTACATGTGTTGTGATAACCTCCAGAGTGACCTGTTCCATCACCTTTCCAGGTGTGGAGGTGAGGCTGACTGGCCAATAGTTTCTTGGGTCTTCCTTCTAGTTTACATACATTGCTGACCAGAACAGATTAATGGAGTTCCTACCCTAGAAATTTACTGTTGCAACCTGATCTCTCTTTCAATCTTCACTGAAAATGCTTGTAATGACCAAATCTTAAAGTCTTTCTCCAGCCATCATCTCTAAACAATATTCCATGCAAATGTATTCTTAATGCTTCTGCTAAAATTGAGCCTAAGACTGGCAAGTCAAGACCAATATGTTCTATTCATTTTCCTGTATTTATTTTATGAAAACCTTTTAGATTTTTAGCTGAAATAAATAATATGTTTTAGATATTATGTATGATGATTCTACATGAAGGTGTCATAATAAATATTCTGCAAGGTAACTAATTATGGCATTTCTTTCACCACGGCATAAAGAAATCATGTGAAGGAACAAATCATGTGGGACAATAAAGGCACAAGGGGATAAAAAAGATCTGGCCATCTGTGAATAGTGTTCTGGCCAGAATGCTTGTCTGACTGTGCCCTGCCCTGGTTAGTGCAGTCTGCTCTGTTTCCTAATTAAACACCATTTCTAACTCATTTCCTGAGACAAATGCACAAGTCTGTGCATTTGAGCACATATGGGGCCTGGAGAGGGACCAGCCTGGTGTGCCCAAGGTGCCAGCAGCTGCAGTCTAGAAATTTACTGTTGCAACGCTGTGACTGCTGGCAGAGATCAGGCAATTCAGCAAAAAGGTGACACGGCCTGGGAGCCAGGGCTGTGAGTACATCTCTTGGAATGAGGCACCTGGACAACAGGGACCCCAGCAGTGTCCAGTCCAACTGGCAGAGAGACAATGGAGCCTGGGGGTGGAGGGAGGGACCTGTTCACATGTGTCTGTAAATCGTAAACTCCCTCAAAGCACTGCCACAGCCTGTCTTTTTTTAGACATGATCCTTTAAATGCTGTAAGTTTCTCTTGACAATTGTGGAGAGAGATAATATTCTGTCAAGATAAACCACAAGAACATGTTTCCATATCCCCTTGGGCAGATTGTCTGACTTAAATTTGGAGGACCACATCTAGTAAACTCCCTAAGGAGGTTTTTACCACAGCTCCTTGTAATGTGGTTAGATTTGGAATATGTGAGGCATTAAGCCAGTTTCAGAATATTATGAAGTGCAGGGAAAAAACGCAGTAGCTTTATCTGATACAAGGAGAATTTGCAATGAGGAAAAACATCCTAGAAATGTCAATTAATGATGAGTCCTTTCAGATATAAATATTTATCAGACCTTAAAAGAATTAGTGGTATGAATTTGGCTTTCTATATTCTGGATGAATATTTTAATCATCAAGCTATGATCTCAAGCTCTCTAGAGTAAAATTCATGCTTAACAGTTTTATAGACATTCCAGTAGACAGAAGAAACTGAAACAAAAGTTGACTAGTGTCTAGGGAGTACAGATGAATCTTACTCAGAAAGAGAAAAATCCTACACACTATGAAAGCCTTCCTAGTTCTTGTTAATCTAATATTTAGAAGAAAGAGTATTGAATGCTCTCATTATGACATATGTATCGCAGGGGGTGAAAGTTTAATTTTTCTCAAAATTTAATTTTATGTTTGAAAATAGCTCCTCACCATTTTTACATAGTATGTTCCTACTTCTAAAATATTAATTTTACACACATTAAGATGTCACAATAATTTGTATTCATTATTATCTATTATTTATATAAAATGCACTGAATCCTGAGAGTTGACATAGTAAATGGATGTCAACTATAGCACCATTAAGAAGGCTGTTTTGGGAAATAAGGCTGAATGGTTCATAATTTATTTCTTTAAATCTCATGTATTTTTTTCTTTAGCACAAGACTCTGATGTTATGATTTATCTCTGTGTAAAGTCCATAAAACACTGAACACTTGCAAATAGCTTTAGTGGTATTAACAGAGAAAGAAAAAAAAAGTAAAAATAGTTGAGTTTTCTGCTTTCCTGAAGATGTCTATGATGCCAAGAGATTTTTGCTTTTTATTTGTTTTTCATATATTTATAGCTCTGTAAACTATTATTGTATAGTTATATAGTTTCTTAGCTAACTTGAGTATTTTTTAGACAAACACATTCCTGGAGTCCTATGCTAATCCTGCTTTTTCAGTGAACCGAGGACATTCACTTTCCCGTGTATTTAGACATAAACAAGGTGGGGCTAGAAGCAAGGGGAGAGATGTTAGCAGGGGTCCAAACCAAGAGAGGGAATTATTTGATTAACTGCACTTCTAATTGAGGATTCTTGTCAATTATGTTAATTTGCTAAATATAAAAATGTCAAAACCCTGCATCACATGTGCATTCTGCCATAAGTGCACCTGGAGGACCTTCAATAAATGATAACCACTCCTCATTTTAATCATGTTTGGCTTGTGATTTTAGGGCTGATACATCTGCTACAATAAGGAAGTGGTTCAATAATATGCATCTTGTGTCTCTTCAGTACTAAAGAGAGATATTAGCCAATACTAGGTTTGATTGTCCTGCTCCATTTTATTTACTTTCTGAATTCCATTTATTCTTTCATGTTATCTAAATAAATAGTTTCATTACCCAGAAGAGTTTATAGTGCTCAGTTGAAAATGAGTATTCTCTGAGAGCCTAAGGAGAGAGAATTCATTGCTAATTGACACAATGCTTAACAAGTCTCAGTTAAAGTAAGTTACTTTCTGCAATGAATACTTGATATTTTGAGAAGTCTAGCAGTAGAATCTAAGTGTGACTACAGAAATATTCTTAACATTCAAGTATGCAGGCTGCAACCATAACCAGTGGCATAGCATGATGTGTGCCTGTACATATGTGCACGTAGAATTTTCATCATGTCAAGGGGAAAAAACAATTAATTGCTTTATTAGAAAAGAAGTAGCCACCTTGCCAGAAATGCTTATATTCAAATTTGTATCACATTTACATCCCTCCTGTCACACAATGCATAAGTAGGAGCTCACAGTGATTCAACTCAAGATAAGAAAGGGCATTTCCATTACTAGCAAGGCAATGCAGGAATTATCTAGAATTGGGAACATTGTTTACTTCAAAATGTTTAAATAACATTATATGCCCACAAAAATAATACAATTATGAATATGTGAGTATATATATGTGTGTATAATGGATAATTTGTTTTTTTAAATGTTGAGACTTTTTTTTTCCTGTTTCAGCTTTATAATTATTTGTCCTATGTACAATGGTTTTGGACACACTAACCCTATTTCATCTGCAAAGATGTATTGATTCCAATAGGAAAGTGTTGAATGAGAATATGACATTAGGTATCTTCTAACTGAATGCATCCTGCCACACCATGGCAATTTTTCTGTGATTTCCAAGCTATTTCATGTATGCTAAACAGTGATTCTAGAAACAGATTAGCATTGGCTGAGGCCACAATCTTCAAAGAGCTGTTGCATCTGAACAAGACTAGATGGACTTCTACTGACTTTAGATTTTGCTAGTAGATGAGTTAATGAATGAGAGTTATATTTTTGTAGCAAAAGCATATTGTAGCCCCTACACTGGTTCAGAATTTAAGATAAAATGTTCAGGAAATATCTGTAAGTTAATATGGATNTCCTTCTTCTGCTTCAACAATAAGCAAACTCTTTCAATCACAACACAAATCTAGAATAGTCTACAAGGTTTGCTTATAACTCTGTTCTTGCTGTTAATTGAGCTCCAAAAATTCTTGCTTATAAGGTCTTCATACTATATGTCATTATGTATTATCTATGTCAATTTAAATTCCTTCAGATATATGTCATACTTTATTCCACAAATTAGCTTTAGTTTGAATTAAAAGCTAATTCTCTTGTCATTCTTAATTTTCTACTTTTTTTTCCTGCTTTGTGTCCTGAAGTAGTGGTCATCCTTTACAAAACAAACTTATCAAAAGGACCAGGTCATCATTGCAATAGTTAAGCCTTCTCTTGCAGCAAAAACATGGAAGTAAGGAAAGTCTGATTTAACACAAAGTAATTTTTCCTTCGGTTGCTGAGTAAGAAGAAATACTGCTCATATTTTTTCCTATTTAATTTTAAATTAAACATAGCAAAAATATGTGTAGAAAAAGAAACATCTAAATTGCAGAGCAAAACAGGCAGTTAAATGCAAATTTTGCCTTTTATTTTTACTAATTTCATAATTCTTAGTTTCAAATTTCTAGCTTTGCATTTTTTTCCAACGTTATTTCAAAATTTAAATTTATATCCCCTAGAAAGCTGTTTTCCACTGCATTTATTTGTAATTGTAAATAAAATACACAATGGATTGTTTGGGTAATAAGGGTTTGGTAGCAGGAGGGGGCTACAAGGGTTGACTTCTGTAGAAGCTGCTGGAAGCTTTCCCCAAGTCCAGTAGAGTCAATGCCAGCTGGCTCCAAGACTGATCCATCACTCTCCAAGGTCAAACCCATCAGTGTTGGGGTCACATATATAAGAATTAAAAAACCCTGTACAAACAAAACTGGTACAACTGCAGCTGAACAGGGGAGTGAGAGTCTGGAGAGAAACAACTCCTCCAACACAAAGGAGGAGCTCCCAGGGCTGGAGCAGAGATCTCCTGCAGCCCATGGTGAAAACC
>VZTT01042909.1:2967-22635 GCA_013400855.1 Buphagus erythrorhynchus | reverse complement strand
TGTGTGTTCTCTTTGTTTTTTTTTTTTTTTTTTTTTGTAATCTTATGTATTTCCTCTCAATAATTGCTTCTATAGTCCTCTTTTATTGCACATATTGTGTAGGTAGAATTCCTCAAGAAACAATGCATTTTCTTATCTCTAGGCTCTGCAAGGCGACTCAACTGATTCATCCTACAACCTGCACAAAGTCCCACAGACCTTCCTCTATAGGACCATGCAAATACATGTTCTCCATGCTGGGCTCCAAGATATTATGGATAAAACATACAACTTAAGGCTAAGTACTAGCATTGCTTAGCAGAATGTTTAGCATAAGCCTATAGAGTAAGGGATTTCCAACTTTTTTGTGGAAGAATATGCCTTTTTAGAAAATTTGGTGATGAGACAACTGATGTCTTCTCAAAATCTGACCAGTGATACACTGCACTAGGAAAGGAAAAAGATGTTGCAGTAACATCTTTAACCCTTCCCCCTGTTTTAAAATAAGGTTGTTACTTTATGTGCCATATATTTGACAAATACAGCTTTTCTGCATGGCTGAGGTCAGAAATTTACACCCAACTGCAGACCAGCAACCCAAGCAGTTACGAAATTGTCTCACGCACCGTATTCAGCTTTCAGGATTGTTCTGCCAAGTAAGATGTGAACAATTCTACCTTAAACATTTCGGTATCTATTTTTAAGAGCAAAATTCTCCAACATTTCAGATTCTGTGCTATAATTCTGTCTCAGAGAAAGAGAGACATAAGGCCTATCAAAGTTATCAGCTTCAGACTGCTCACATTCTTATTCCTGACACTTGTTTCTAATAAGAAAACTGAAAACTGATGAGCAGTCATTTCTATCAATAAGATCTGGGTGGAAAACGCACAATATTTTCCTTTTTTACATACAAAAATCTAAAATAAATTATAGAACAAATCCTGACTGTAAAAAAAAAAATCCATAGAAGAATTCAGTGAAACACAACCAAAAGTTTCTTTTCAATCAAAAGTCTTCATACAACATTGAAATAGACAGTGACCCTGCCTGAGAGAGAGGTTGGATCAGGTGACCTCCAGAGGTCCCTTTCAACCTCAGCCATTCCACAGTTATGAAATTCAAATTACTAAAAATGAAATATGAATTATTCCAGTGTTTTCTATAGAGCTGTAGCACCTAATAATATTTTGACCTCAGTCAGCGTTAGCCAACCTACCCATTTTAAAGGAGAACTGAACATGAGTTCATAGTTGAGACAGACAAAATAAAGCAATCACGAGTGAAAAGAGATTATACTAATTTTACAAAGAGAAAAGTTAAGCTCAGAAAGCCTGTTTCCCATTTACACTAAAAGCATTCACTATGCTGGTATAAGGGGCTTTAACACAGCTTTAGATTTAATTTATGTAGCATACAGTGGGCTTAGTATAATTGAGAATAAGGCTGGAATGAATCAAAGTGCTCAAGATTACAAATTACATCTCTGTAAAAGACTAAAATTTAACTTTTCTACTATTGAGTCCAACATGTCAGTACAAAGATTTTTTTCGAGAAATAACCTTCTCGAAAGAGGTTATTTCATCCACAGTGCAAAAAGCTCTAGAATTCATTCTGCAGTCTAAGATACTAGAACTACAGAAAATAAAACTCAGCAAAATATCTTTTAATAACCTTCCCAGAGCTATGAAAAATTAACCTCTACCTTTTGCCTCCACTTTTTGTCATACTATTTTATACATATTATATATATCATACACATTGTTATTATCATACTAATCTAGCAAATAATTGAACATGTCAACTTCAGTTAAAATGAAGCTTCCTCTTCTTTTTAGGCACTGTACAAAACCAATAATTATGACCACTCATTCAGAAAACTCTTGTATTCTTATTTTGTAAGACTTCATGCACTCTCTTCTCTTTACAGGAAAAAAAGTGTTTGCATGAGGAATGAGAATATATAATTCACTCTGAGGGCAGGGTACCTTGGAGCAAGACTGTCTCAAATAAAGAAAAAAATCCAGGGACAAACAAAGAGTATTGGAAGTATCAAGGGCTTCCTTCTCAAAGATGGTAGTAATTTGGTTCTACAGCGGTGACAGCCTTTCAATATTAAACTTTGCTATTAATTCTTTCTGCAATGAACAGGTAGGGGAAATATGCCAAAGAGCCCTTCCTCCAGCAGACACAGTGTAACTTTTTTCTCCAGGTCTAGTCAATGCCGTGTGCTTCTAATTCCTCACTGACACGTTAATGAATACAACCTTTCCAAAGTTCAGCCCAGATAAGTCGGAGATGATGAGGGACATTTTGGCAACTGAACAACAGAGAGAAGGAAGATCAATCTCTTAAAAGATTTACACACTTCCCTTAATTATCTTCCTAATTTATGTGCATCTTAAGTGAACAGTAATTCCTGTGAGGCTCCATTTGCATGGGCTTGTAACCTCTCAGTATGACAGCAACGCAATGTTCCACACGTTTCAATTGTTAAAAAGCATCAGAATCTGGAAGACTTATTTTATAGTGGAGATCACTTTTGAAAAGAAGCGTATTTCACTACTAGCTTGCAGATGCTTTTTTTTTTTCCTTAATTTCTAAGTAGACTTCAAAATTAACATTCATCTTCAAAAGTCCTTCCAAGAAAGCTATCCTACCCTATCCTAGTCAGTAAGAGTACTCCTGAAGACAGCAGATTCAATTCTGATGCCAGCTGCAAATCTCACTGTTTGGAACTCTCTTGACTTGTACCAAGTTTTCATATATAGTGGTTTTTAAGCTGTATTTATCAATCACACAGATTTTGTCCTCAGACATGATGTGTGAACATGTTTTCTGAATACTAAAAAAAAAAATTAATTGAAAATAAGCATTTATGTGTGCAAGTGTCAAGATACTTACTGCACATGCTCTAGTCTCACTAAAATCTTTTTTATAAGTTTTTAATTTTGTCCTACTACATAAAATCTTTCTCCATAGTAGCAAAAGGTTTCCTTGTTTTTCTTTATTGATTTTCTTCAAGAAATTTCATAGTATTTAGAGCTGAAGTCTTTTTCAGGAAAAGAATTTCAACCAAACTGTGATTAGTTACAATAATACACCACAGTCATTCTGAATCTTAGAGTTGCACTGCAAGTTGCAAAGATTAAAAACAAAAATTGTAGTGTAACATTTACAATTATTATTTCAAATATAACATATACAAAAGGCTACAGTACACAGTAAAACATCCGTATTTTGGTTCAATAACACATTATTAATTTAAAGAACAGTGAGAGATATAATTTAGCATCCATACATATAAAATATTGCTTGCCTTCAACAAAGAGAATATTTTACATTGCTCGCTCAGACTGAATGGAAATATATTAACTACATCATGACATTTGTGAAAAGCTGTTCAGCTAGCTGATCTTTCACATAACCTGAAACAAAAGGCAAACTTTCCAGGGTAATGTAGACCCCAAAACCTTTATTTGAATTTTATTTTTTTTTTTAAAGAGCGTTCCATAGCATGCCTTTTAAAACATGTCTCATTAGTATCTATCTAAAATATACGCTCTATACACAGCCACATATATAAACATATAACAACTGACTCACATATGCTGTTGCTTGAATATGTTGTTGCCAGGCAACAGCTATAAAGCATTTTGCACTGCTTGCAAAAATCTGAATGAATGATTTGAAGAGAGATTATTTCTAAAAAACTAGGAAGAAAACTCACTACTGGAATTACATGAATAATTCCTTGTATATTTCAAGGACTCATAGAGCATGTTCCTTCCATAATTACCAATTTCAGAAAGGACAATTCCTTTGAGTAGGATTTGAAAGGCATTTTACAACAAGGAAATTCATGTTCTATGCATGTGGCTAATGTTCCCACATGGACACTGAACCAAAGCCACCAAAGTTAATGGGTTCCTTAAACTGACTTCAGGGTCTTTTCGCTGGGTCTTTTCATTAGGTTTTAATGTCCATTATAAGACAAAAATGAGAGACTCCTAAATGAAAAAACAGAAGGCCTTACAGAAGATACAATAAATTCTCAATAGAACTTTACCATCTCACAACATGCAAGTGAAGGAGAGAGAGTCTGCACAAACACTTCTTTGTGTAATCTTCATATAGCTAAGGCGCAACCTCACTGAGGTCAGTGGTATTACATACAAGAGTAAAAATAGAAGCAGCTATAATCCATTGATAACATAGATGTGATATACTACCTACAAAAGTGAACTATTTGACTTTAAGTAAGTGCCATCCATTACAATATTACTAGACCTTCGGCTATCACACCTCTTGGGAATTAAGAGGTGAAAAAACACATCAAGAAAATAACTGGGAAGCACAGCAACTTCAAAGTGCTTACCACAAGCCTGACTCTCAAGTTGCTTTAACACAAACATTAGCATAAAAAGTTGTGGGATTTTTTGTCCTTGTTTACTGTGGCTGCAAGACATTTCTTTCAATTTCCTGTACAATAAGCTTAATCAATAAAAACTGGTGAGAAGCTCAAGATGATTGTTCTTTCCATAATGACAGAATTGGAAATCCATGTATTTTCCTTTTAATTCTTCAAATCCATTCACATAACTGTAGCAAGAAGACTGAAAGGAGTAATTATTGGTATTTTAAATGACACTTTCAGCATTAAGCAGCGAATGTGACTAGCTTCCTTAATAGATTACGGTGAAATCCTTTTAATTCCATATCTCAGGTTGCCTTGAACTGTCGTGAAAAATAAACTTCTTTACAAGGAAGGAATCTGCAATCTAAATCCTGTCCGTCTGGAGCTTTATAAAAAGTAAAATCAATTTATTATAAATAGGAATTGAGTTTTTATAGTTTTATTTGAATTATTTTCATACTCCCAGATGTAACTCACAGTTATATCACTGGTCAGGATGCAGTTATATAAAAGGCAATCTCTCAAAAGCGCTTACAATCAGGCTGAGCACCTTTTCATAGATAATAATATCAAATAATCCATGGAAAGAATATCCATTCCAGGTGTACTACTTGCCTGTACTTTTTCAGGTGTTTGCTACTTTCTTAGTATAAATTGTGCCAACTCAAAAAACCAGAAGAACCTTTACCCTCTGTATTCATCATGACCCACTTGCAGAGCCAGTGCGATCAATCAATGTAATCTCAAACCCAAGAAATTTTGCAGGTCCCTTTGCTTTCTTCACCCAAAATATACACAAAATATCAATTGAATGTTAGGATTTTGTAAGAGACATAATGCACGATTTCAAGAGGAACCACGCTGCAATCAGTGGTTTGTACTGATAGCATTGTTAGTCCTGATTGATTGAAGATGAGGTTAACTCCAGAAGGAGAAACACTGTGTTCATTTACAGAAAAGGTACCTGTAATGATCTAAAAGCATGGCTAAAAATAGGGGGAGGTTTTATGGTAAAACTCCTAATTTGGTGACTAAGAGCAACCTACTATTTATTCCTCAATCAAGACTGACTGGCAGGTACAATTTTCTCTTCAGCTAGGTATATTAGCGTATAAACTGAAGCACCCAGAAAATAATTCCACTTAGTATGTGGAAACATGGAAAAATTAGTAATTATTAACAAACGTAGTGAAAATTGCCAAGAGATAGGATTCTTTCATTCTATGGCCGAGGCATGACAAAAAAAAGACAAACAATAAGATTATAGCCTCGAAGGTTGACATGGGTCAAAACAAGACCATCAAAGTGACACAATGTTCATTTTTAATTAGACTTCCTAATGTGACATCAAATTGGTTTTTTTTCTAAGAAACAGCACTTCAGCAAGGCATGAAATCCTGACAGCTTAGTTTATTAGGAGGCAACAAAGGGATTCCAATCTGCCACAAGAAAGTTTCAGCCTATAAGCACAGCCAGTGCAGTACAAAATTGTGTCATATGAATTTTAATGTGACACAAGTATGAAAGATTCCAAAAGAACAAAAGCAGCACAGTTCTTTTCCACACTACACAAATGACCTATTCTGATCTGAACAGCACACCACATTACAATCAAATTTATTTCGAAGAAGGGTCACACAGGTCAAATGTAATGGCTGCAAGAATGAGTATTTCCTTTATATAGTATTAGAGAAAAGCAAAATATCAAACAATGCGGGAATGCCAGGGCACTGAAAAGAAAGGCATATTTAGGCTGCAGGGAAACAGATTTTTTTAAAGATGTTTTAATTACTGTCATCCTCAATGACTACAGTTTCTAAGTTTCAAAAACACCGTGATACCTTGATGGAGATGTGACGTATACACATGAGCTTGCATACTACATAGCCTTTAACATACACTTGACATTTCAAGGCCCCAGAGAAAAGTTTCATGTACAGTTCATGCCTAACCAAATAAGGAGACAAGCTAAGTGGTCAGACTGTCTGGATGTCTCTTCGTGGCCTGATATCTCCACGGCAGAAACCATGATATTCCCAGAGTCAGAACACAACAACAGAGAGGCTGGTAAACCTCCTCAGCTGACTATCCAACTTTACAACAAAAGCAACTTTAACATTGCAAAGGTATCAGAACAATGAGGTCTACTTGAAAATACTGGACTGTCAGAGGAATATACCATTCAATGTACTTATTAATGAATTTCTGTAAACAAGCACTTAAGGATTACTGTGAAAAGCAGGGAAAATAAAAGTTAATGATCAAGTATCACTAAACAAAAAAGTAAGGACAAATTCTCGCAGTTCTTGCCATGTATTTCCATCAAGATTCAGGCATCACTTTTGTCTTCAAATCACTTTTCAGAACAGAATCAATTACTGATGGGAAAAAAGCTCAAGTCCTGACTTAATGAATACTATTAATAGAATTTGAAGGTATGTGGGGAGTAGGCAGATGGGGTAACAAGTACTAAAAGCAAGGTATAGGTGTAAAACATCAGAAGCAAACACTATACCTTGTTAAAAAAAAAACAGAAATATTACCCTTTTATAATTAGATGAAGACTTATTACTTGGGTTTTTGTAAATTAAATTCCTGAAAAAGTAAATTCTACCAGAAAGTTCTCCCCAAATGAAAGCTTATTGTTGTGGGATTTTTTTCAATAAAACAAAAATATACTATTGAAATATCTTCCATTTGATTCCTAGCCCTGGTTCCTCAGTCACAAAATAAAACAGAATAAAAGCTGAATTGGAAGAATTTCCATAACAAATTGGGTACCAGCCTAAAGGTTAGAATTAGTTTTATAGCCCAAGTCTAGCACTAAAATTGGTATTAGACACCTCAGTTCTCCAAGTCTTAATCAATCTGCTTTTCAGAAGACTTTGAAATATTCAAAGAATGTAGACTATTATGACCAAAAAAACTACCCCAGTAACTTCCAGTGTGTAAGAATGAAACATAACTAGCAAGAGATAAAATTCTATTGCCATATTTAAAAATTATCTTAGCCTTAGTTTCCAGAATCCATAGCTCATTTCCCTCTTTTCAGTATTTTTGGAGGTTAAAAATATTCATTTGCTAGCAGACATTTATATCCTGAAAACTCAAGTATTCACCTACATTATGATGGCTCCAGTGTAAGTCATTAAGATTTGGACTTGGAGACAGACATAAAGGAAAAAAAGACAAACCTTTAATGTTTCACTTGGTGAATAAAAATTGCATTAATTTAGATTTTCAGTCACAAGAATCCAATTAGCTATGGATATATACACACATATTCATACCTTTCAACCATCACACTCATTTGAATTTTGATGCTATTTTCTATAAAATATAATCCCTTTTAAATTCTATTTAATAGATTTATTCAGATGTGCATTTCCATATGTCATATTTAAGCTTATACTACCACCTGCCTGAGGCTGTATAGTCTGAATTGTCACCCTCACACTCCAGTAGGAGAAAATCCTCCACAGACACTGTATGAACTATTTCCCTCTGCTTAGTGTAGAGGTACGATAATCATTACGACCATGGAAAATATCCATGAAAAAAAAAACAATTTTATGTGTCCCCCTTAAAAAAATCAGATTAACATCTTCAAAACAAAATATTCAAGCTACATAAGATATTCAGCAATGAAATATCACTCCCTTCACAATTTTTTTTACACAGGTCAGCAAGTATCATCCAAGATTACTGTGATATGAACTCTACATTTGTTGCACATACGCCATAGGCATAGGTATATAAAAGTATTTGCATACATAGAGACATGCATATACATAATTTCACACTTAAAGGCTTGAGATGGCTTCAAAACCAGATTTGCAAACCAAATAGATTAATTCTGCTTCCAACTACTAACATCAAGGTGATAGGATACCATCATCTCTCTGCTTTGTGTTGGGCCCATCCAGTAACACTGCTGAGCAGGAGAAAAACTGATGAGCAAAGGTCAAGCAGAGGACTGCCAGAAACAAACTAAGGCTTAGAAATTGCTTCTTCAGATAAGATTAATGCTTGACTGATGCACAGAGCGACTTTGGGGTTGCAAAATCATTAATAAGAGCATCCATTCTCTTTGGATTTACACTATCTCTCAAACATTTGTAGTTGAGGCTATTAAGGGTTTGGACCAAACTTTGCTGTGCTCTTTTGGAATTAACAGCCCTGCCAAGTCACCAAAGTGCTCCAAAGGTCAATTTATGATTAGTGTCCCAGCATCCTGCACCCTGTGTCTGCAAGCAGTGCACAGCATCTGGGGGAGAAGGGAGAGAGGGGGAGGAGGAGATAAATATTAGCACTGTGATAAGCTCAGAGCACAACTTGGAGGAGGGCAGATTTCACATGGCCCCTACTATTAGGTTTCAGGGGAAGCAGGGACCACCTCCCTGGAAGGGAGAGCTGTAGAGACCCTGCACTTTTCTGCACACCTGAAGAAAAACTGAAAGAGTGAACACAAAGAGCCTCAGACCTTCTCCCAGCCTGAGGCCAACAGGGACTTGGACCTTTCGGGATTATTGGCAACATCAGTAGCTGCGCAAGCAAGCATTTCTGTTCTCTCACAAAGGGTAGGAGACAGCCCAAACCGATGATTCCCGGGACCGACTGAAGTTTAGAAAATCCTGACCTCTGCACACACTCTGCTCCAACTTCACTGCCTTTTCAAGATTTGCCGCACCCCTTCAGGGAAAGTGCCCATGGCCAATCTGATAGCACACACGGTGTCGCCGAGCATCCTGCTGGGCACTTCGATCAGCCACTCACAGTTTTTATCACTGTCAGCCTCTGCATCTGCCTTTAGGTTCACGAGGCTGTCGCCCCGTTGCCTCCCTGCCCATCCCGGTGCGCTGCAGGCTCCCATTCCCCAGTCCCCCGCGCCCTAGGGCACAGCACCATCGCACCTCCACGCACGCTTCTCTCTGCTACTCTGTTACTCCAGGACCAGCAGCGTCTTTTTTGACCCTGCCCTGATTGAAAACATCCCTGTCCGAAATGGGAGGGAGAGAGAGAATCTGCACACAAAGTTTACAGCTCCTGCGTGCGCCCTCCTCTCCCCACCGGAGCCCTTGCCGGAGGCAGCAAGGCGAGGGACAGGGGAGCGCAGGGACGGCCAAAGGGGAGTGTCAGCCCCGGCCTGGGATGCGGACTGGAGGAGGACGGGGGCACGGGGCGCAGCTTTTGGCGGACAGTGACCCTGGCGGGCGATGGCTGAGATGGAAGGAGGAGCGGCGCCTTGCCGGGGAGGGGAGCAGCCGGCTCTCCCCGAGGCGCAATGGCAGCGCATCCCCACCGACCCCTCCGGAGCTGGGAGCGAAGTCCAAGCCCCGGCAGCGGCACCAGCAGCAGCAGCAGCGGCAGCAGCAGCAGCGGTAGCAGCAGCAGCGGTAGCCCCAGCAGCAGCGGCAGGAGCAGCACCAGCAGCAGCACCAGCAGGTCGCCGCGCCCCACGCTGGCGGCCCCGGCCCGGGGCACCATCGCCCCCCAGGCCGATGAGGCGACACCCAGCGCCTCGCCCCCACCCCGGGCAGGGCCGGCGAAGGGAGAAAGAACTCACCCCCAGCTTCCTGCTGCGGATTTTTACGTAGCCCTGCTTGACTATATCGTTAAAGTTGGAGGCCATGGCAAGCGCTGCTTGCTTCCTCCCCTCCGCGCCCGGAGTCCGCCTCCGCCGTCGCCGTCGCCTCCTCCTCCTCCTCCTCTCCCGGGCCCTCCCGGGTGCCGCCGGCCGCTGGCTCCAGAGGCGCTTCTGGCATCCAGGCAGCGGCAGCCGCCGCGCTCCGCTCCGCTCCGCCCGCGCNTGGTGCGGAGCGGAGCGGAGCGCAGCCCGGCCCGCCCCCAGCCCCGGCACTGCCCGCCGCCGGGGCTCGGGGAGGGGGCGAGGGGCGCCTCGGCCCGGCGGAGCCCGGGCAGACACGGGCCGGAGGGCTGGGGGTCTCCTCGGCCGCCCCGGTTCGCCCACTTTTCTCCAGGCTGGCGGATGGCTGCGGCCGCGGCATCCCCGGCTCCGGTGGCAGATCATTCGGAAGCACGGCCCGGGAGGGCATCTTTCAGCCTCGTGCGGTCGGGGAGCCGCGTAGACACCCAGCAGCAAACGCGGAACTGTTGTGTCAGTATAGCAAACTTAATGAAACAAATATCCAAGCTACAGAAGTGTAGGAAGAAACCAAGGAAAAAAAAAACCCAACAAACACAAGTCCATCTGAAGTTGAAAAATTAGTTGTCACACACAGGCTTTCTGTGCTCTCCGCAGTGATGACCATGTGTTTAATTACTGCTCACTGAGGTGGACCTAGCAGAAGAATGACTTCTGAAGAAAACATAATGTTTAGGAGACATTAGGAACGGGGGGGAAAAGAAACAAAAAAGAAAAAAAAACACGAGGAAATTGTGTTTGATTTATTTACATGTAAAATAGGGATGGACAAGAATGGACCTAAGCTGCTTGAGAAAAACTACAGATAATACAAGATACTACAGATTGACAAGATAGTCCATGACTATTGTTACATGAAATTGTACTCAATAAACGCTTTCAGCGGACAAAGTTTGATTGGTATGATAAGCTTAATGAAAGCTCCATGTGCTCTTTTGCTAGATAGCTACATTCTACTACACCATTGCCCTGAAGTTTTCTGAACCAGGAATTTGCAGTATGCGGTGTGCTGCAGGCTGGGGTGATGGAACGTATTTCTAGAGTTGAAAATTTGTTAGATTTATTTCTGGTTTTCAAAATCAATAGACAACATTAGAGATTAGCATTGCAGCAAATAGGAAAGATACAATCTCGAAAATTTATTGCAGTGCTTGGGTGATGGAACTATAAGGAAAAACTTCATAACTTTATAAAACTACCTGGAGTAGTGCATCCAGCTCTGGAACTCTTAGCATAGACTAGACATGGACCTGTTAGAGAGGGTCCAGAGGAGGGCCATGAACATGATCAGAGGGATGGAAAATCTCTCCTATTAGGAAAGGCTGAGACAGTTGTGGTTGCTCAGCCTGGAGAAGAGAAGGCTTCAGAGTGACCTTGTAGTAATCTTCCAGTTCCTAAAGGGTACTACTGGGTACAAAATTATTTTTGCTAGTCCACTATCAACTGGGTAGGGCAAAACAAAATAGAATCTTAACATGATGACCTTGCATCTTCATTGACTGCTTTTAGCTTTGCGTTCAAGTCTAATGAGTGTGAAAATTACAAGACTATGCAAGAGAATTCCCTTTCCCGAGAATAACCCTTATGATTTGTTTCCAATCTTTTTTCCTTAATTGAATAGCAATTAGTGAAGGACCTGGAAGTTTACCTATCCACTTATTTTCTAGCAACTCAGTTCTCAATTATACAAATATTGGAACAACTCCTAGGAATAGAGATTCTGCATTAATTTTATCCAAACAAAAACTTCTATATAATTAGGAACCTTTTAATAAAAATATGGTCATCCGAAGGAATAGAGAAAAATACTTAGCCTATATATAATTGCGGCTTCCTTGGTATTTCTAGTGAAATGTCAAAAGAATGAGTTTGAACTCCTGCTTTTGGGCAGAATATTACTTCCTCCTTAACTTCTGTTTTAAAGATATGTCAAATCAGAATATTCAGTCATTTTAGGGAGAAAACTGGGATATGCCTACAAGAGAATTCTTTCAAGACACCTTACCACATATTAAACAAAAGCTTTGTTCAAGATGAGACTAGCGATTGTTTAAAGTACAGAAAGCTCTTGAAGGATCAAAAAGGAGAGGAACATTTCCTTTCAATTGCCAACCAGAAAAGTACATAATCCTATTCAATTAACTGACAAAAAGACATTTTCCTTACAGATTAACCCTGAATGATTTGTAAGTCTGTAGAACTGGTTTCACATGCAGTCCCTGCCCCCTCTTCACCACCTCTCAGCTACACAAAAATGGACTTGTAGGATCTGAGAAAAATTATATGTGTTCTCAAACAGAGATAGAACTAATGCAATTTTTTTTTTAAAGATTGCTCTGTTTATCATTCAGAAAGAGCAGTAGTTTCAGAAAACACAGCATTTCTGGGCACTCTTTAGCTTTCCAATTTCTGCAGTAAGAATACAGCAGAATTTGTGTCACCGCTCTAACATGCATGTCTTGTCAGAATTCTACAGTGGAAAATTTCTTGCCAATGAAATTGTAGACAGTCCTATATTTCCAAAGCTAATCATCCATTTATTCTTATATTGCTTTATCATATAACATGCATGGAAAATTGTTTTGATTTATAATATAACAGTAATCTAAGCTAATAGTAATTTTCAACAGATTTTTCTCCAATTATTTATTATTGTTTCTGTATTTTTCTTTAAAATCCACGTATGAATTACATTGTTATTACTTGTTTTATTACAACAAAATACAACAAAAAGGCAATAAAAGATAAGGAAAATATGTGTAAAATACAAAACATTTTCATTCTGCAGTCTCCAGAGTGTAAATTAGCCAGCCTGAGCTTATAAAATGATCAGTCTGGTATTTATTTTCAGCTGCTTTGGATAGCACCAGACAGAATAATCAAATATTCATTTGCATATGAGTCCCATGGGCAGGTTGGGGCACAAATGCATAGTAAGGCCACTCTGAATCACAGGAATACAGACAAACTGTCTTGTTACTTCCCCACAAAAATACTCTTGTGTTCACGTGACATGCATACAATTGTATTTGCTGAAAAAATCACAACTTACAAAGAAAGATTCCTCAAAGCAGTCACTCCAAATGCTCTATCTCTTCAGAAGTCTCGGGAAGTCAAATGGTCTCAGAAACTTAACAGGTACAAACTCAGTGGGCAGTGTCAGGGAAGATGGAATATGATTCCTTCTGAAGAACACATTGCCATGAATAAATGCCTTATATATTTGCAAAAATATTATGATTTTTATATGGCTGCTGGTGTGAAATCATCATTTGGAAAGGGAAATGATTCAGCAGTAATCAAGTCACAATTTATTTCAAGCAGAGAAGTTAATTTCTGATCTACCTAACATGAGTGCAATCAAATGTAATACTATGTTGGACAGACAATATGTATTGCTGTTTGCCTCTGACAGAAAGTAATTAATTTGAATGAAATTATCTTCACCTGTGCTTACTTGACAAAATGAACAAATTTAGGCAGTATATATTTTAAATCTGAAATTCTATGTCCACTGTTTATGAATGATTCACATTCATGAATCATTTTCCGGTGATGGTTATCAGTGTTTGAAGTTTTGAGCCAAGGTGGACTTTTACCTCACTTGCCAAAGAGGAGCACAGAGTGCTCCTCTCAATTTCTAGCTGTTTCTCCCTCTGACCAAATACCAGCTGAAACTAAAAGAAAATCTCTGGTTAAAAGTTTATCAGGGAATGGCAGTTAGTGTTTATTCAAGACACCTGATAAAAATCATATTCTCACCTAAAGCTGTTTCCAATCTAAAATAAACAGTCATTTTTATTATGATAATAGAAATTTGCATCGGCAATGCCAAGAAAGAAACATTAGCTAATGTATTATTAATGTGTTGAAAGCCTACCTTCAGCTAGGCTTCAGACAATTATTTTGCTCCAACCATAAATCACATACTAACCAGAGCCCTTTGTGAACTAGCATGAAATATAAATCATGTAGATAGACAATATTAAAAAACTATTGTTTTCCATGGGCATTGTAAAAAGCAAAGCCATTAGTTCGTGCATGAAACCACATGCATATTTATTACTGGCTTTCTATCCAGACCAATAGTACCTATTTTTCTATCCCTCAACTAGAGGGTAGATAGGTAGGTTTATATCTTACTCTGTTGATCTTGACCTGTGTCAGAAAGGTTAATTTTAAAAAGTGTCATCTCCTGGTTTATAGAGTGATATAGTGGATTAGTCTGGTTTTGGAGATCAGAAAAGGGAATATTTTTACCTCTGCTTTTCTATCAGAGGGGCCAGTAAGAATCAAAATCTCTGCTCCTGCAAGATTCCGACTTTGGACACAAATCATAATTTATGTTTTTATCACTTTGCCCCAAACCAAGAAGTACTGTGGGCATGACTGGGGCCCCTGTGACTGTGTAGGCAAGCTATCTTTGTCTTAGCAGATGTGCTCTCTCAGAGGTAACTATACCAGCCAGAGCCATTACTTCCCCCAGATATCTGCCTCAGTCTGGTTCTGGAGAGCAACACCCTACAGCAGTGATATTAGAAGAATTTGTATACTGACTTTATCATAAAGGGCTTAGGCTGATATATTTGACCATGAAGTGTAATATCCAAGAGCAAGGTACTGTGCTTCTGCTCGTGGGGAAATAATGTTTCAAATTAAGGCAGCTAAATCTTAGGCAACCCATTAGACCTAACCCCCTTGCAAACAAATATAGCTA
Organism: Buphagus erythrorhynchus; assembly: GCA_013400855.1. Lineage (NCBI taxonomy): Eukaryota > Metazoa > Chordata > Aves > Passeriformes > Sturnidae > Buphagus > Buphagus erythrorhynchus. Next base: position 7,857 of record VZTT01042909.1, on the reverse strand, counting down.
TAAAAACATTAATTTTCTGACTGGCTTCTGCCAATTTCTAAACATGAAACATGGTGAATAGCATATAAGCTTTCTATTTAAAATAATATATTTGGCATTTTTTCTAAAATACTCCAGTAATCTTCAGAAACGGCTTCGTGAAAATTTTTAGGGAATGAAATCCCATATTGTGTAGAAAGTATGATTTTCCATTATAATTACCTTAAAAGATTTGAAGGTTGAGAGGTAGCTAAGTGCACTTAAGATTTAAGAGAAACTTGAATTCTAATTCATCCAAGTTTTCTAGCGTGGGAAGTCCTGCATTTAAAAAATATTCCAACTGTTTACTACCTTTCTTTGTATTTTGTATAGTTTTCTAGTTTATAAATGGTCAGAGTTATAATCTGTTAATGAAAAGAACTGCAATGGATCAAAAGCTATCAAATGCATTCTAAGGATATTCTCTTCCTACCATCCCTCCTGCCTTACAGAGAAGTTATTATATTTGATTGTCCTATCTGGTTTTCCACCAATTCTATCCTCTCAGGTAGCATTTCAACCTGGTCTTGTGATAGAATCTTCAAAAAGATAAATTTCATTGCAAGCTAAACCATGTGATATTGAGAAAGAGAATGAATGTAGAAAAGAGGTTATTCCCTTTATATTTCTTTTAATAGAAAGAACAAGGTTTTATGAATGTGTGCACAGAAATATGCACAAGGGAAAAAAAGCAGCCTACACCAAAGAATGTGAAAATGAAGAAGTAGGATAGACGTGTTAATGGAAGAACCTTAAGAATGAGGAGAAAAGAGAGTGATGCAAGGAAGTGTCTCAGTGCCAAATTTCACAAGCAGTCTTCCAAAACACAAGTGAAAGCTAGGACAGTATATCTTAGCATATTTTTATCTTAGAGTTAACCCATCCTTTCCCCTTCTTACCCATTTCTGTGAGAGAAGACAGCAAGAGCCTGAGAAAATAGGAGGAAGATAGATCTGACTTAAATTTGAAGGAGGCTTCAGCTTGACCTAACAAAAAGAGAAGTGGAATCTAGCCAAAATGCTCAGGAACAAAATGTAGCTATTGTTAAATATAGCCTTCATCACAAATTTTGTTGCCTTATTGTTTTTCTGTATTTTTTGCTGTATTGTTGCCACTCCATGTTTAAAGGAAACTGTGTTCTTATAGCCTTCAATTTTATCTATTGGGAAAGCTGACTCTTGGTGGTGATATGCAAACTAATGTATTTCATTATGACAGCTGTGGTGAGTCTATTGTTAAGACACAGGACTTCAAATGTTTTAACATCCAGCTTTTACCCATAGTGCTCCAAAAAATCCAAACATGTGCCTCCACTTGTAACTCTAGACCAGCTGGGAGGTGCTTATGTGGAGATCTGAGAGAAAGAAATTAACCAGAGCTGTGTAGGAAAGCTTTGGATGTGCAGGAAGATGTCAGGAAACATGTCTGAGTAGGGACCATCCTTGAGAACATGCACAGGATCCTTGTGCAGCTTGACACAGCCTTGCAGGCTGACCAGTCTGGTGGGAGTATGAAAAATTAAAATGTGGGTAGTAGCTTAGAAATTCTGTGAAAACTGATGTCAGGTAAAGAACACAGACTGTGACTTGTCCTGTCAGTAAGGAAAGGCAAATGAAGGTTCAACCATCACATATTCAGCAAATCCTTATGATCATACGTCGGGACTATACACAGTATGAGTTTCTTATGTCCAGGTGTTGCAGGAGACAGTAGGTAAGATGTAATTACTGAGGCCAGAACATCTAATAGAGGAGAAAAATCACAGATTTCTATCAGTTTAGAGTTCATTGGTTTTGTTCACAAAACGACTTATTTAAAATCCAGCTGCACCAACGGTGCACCAGCCCCTAACACTGCGAGCAGCCCCTGCAGCAGACAAAGGTGTCTGGATGCATAACTTTTCCAGGTATTCACAGCCTTCAAAGAGTGGTCCTGATGGATGTCACATATTTCAGAATATAGCAGTATTAGTGGTAGTGGAGGAGGCAAATCTCACAAACCTCAGCATCACATCTCACATTATTTACTTTACCACAAAACCTGCTGAAGCTTTTGAGAGCCGGATGAGGCACTTCTTCAGGCAAGTGTACAAACCCACTGTTTTATAAACCTTTGTTTGCCTGAGAATATCCTGAGTAACCATACCCCAAACCCGTGCATACTCCACTGTTGTATGGGTGTATCTGAACTGACTCTAGGAAATAGATGTCAGGTTTGCAGAGACATTCTGTGATTGCTGTCAGTACCTGTAACTTTCACAGGACAAGACTGAGACTCACAGAAGTACGAGCTCGTAGAGAGGTCTAACTTTCATGGGAATGGCCTGAGATCTGGGGATTATACTGCATTTACATAATCCTGAACATGGCTGTGCCTTCAAATCCAGAGAGAAACCAAGCATCACTCTATTGAAGTCTCCAGAAACCATGAGTGCAGTCTGCATTTTCCCTGGGCTGACATCGGCTTGTTCTACTCTGCACAGCCCCAGCAATTCCAGCTTGGGTCCTTTGCATGGGTAGGTGGGGAGTGGCAGGAGGGAAAATCTATTTCAGTCTTCACAGCCATGTGCTTTTCCACTGGAAGTGGAGCTGTTTTTAATGTGTTACCAAATCATCATTCCTCACCCTCCATGGCCTGCAATATCAGGTAGAGTAGGCGGTAGGCACCCCTTCAGGGAATGCACAGTGTAAAACATAAATATTTCCCTACTTATCTTCAATCACATATGTGTATGATTTCTCAACTTAATCTTACCTGAATACCTTTGCAGAATGGTTCGATATTAACATCACAGACTTTCTGTAACTCTTTAGAAGTATTAAGGCAGTGTGTACATGGCTAATTGCCAATCCTTTATCCTTTAAGGTTAATACTTATTACTATTTTATTGTAGTTCATGTATTTTTTCCCCTGTATAGAGCAAATTAAGCTGCAGCTTGAGAAAATAGAAAATGGATGGACATTATTTTGAAAAATTGAATTTATGAATATTTTTTCTAGGTCAAATAGTTCAAAAAAAGGCTTTTCAGATGAGATAATTTTTCTCTGAAAAATTGCTCTCTTATCACATTTGAAAAAAATAAATTGTGACATTTTAGGCTGAATGAGAAAATCTTCTCTAGCATGCATTCATTTGCCTCTAAATGTGCATGTTAGGATGTGTTCATGCACAAATAAATGTAGGGTCCAAAGTGTAACTTATAATAGAACTATTATCTGCTCTCCTAACCTAACAGTGCAATAAAGCTCTTGTATATGTCTGTAAAATGGAGTTAAACATTTTATGAATGTTTAACTATCGTACAGGAATCCATCAGCGTCTGACTTATTTGACCGCAATTTTTTTTGTTGTTTTTTTTTATAGCTTCAATTTAGTTATTATACGGACCTGGGCACCTAATTCATTCTTTTGTTCCAAAGACAGTAATTTTAAAGGAGTACTCTCCACGAACCTACCAGTTTGAAGCACTAAATGTATTTTCAGGCGACTCTAATAGTTTGATGGAAGTTTCTGAGTTGACCATTTGTGACTGTCAGATATGCTATTACTTGCCTATCATCTTTTATTAGAAGGTGATTTTAATGTATGCTCTTTGCAGCCTGTATTTTTCTGTCTTTTTTTTTTTTTACTGTAGATGATCTAAGTTTTACCTTTTAAATATGAGACTATTTTAATCAGGAACCAGAATTATTATTCATTTCAAAGGTGAGATAATTGCAACTGTTACACAATTTCCATTAGCTATTGTCTTTATTGAAAACACATTTTTTTCTTCCTCCTATGAATCTGAAATTTGTACTCTAAGACCAGCACTTTCTGGAATTACTCCTGTTCTGAAAGGCATTATTAGCTAGAAAATATTTATTAATTGAAGTTTGATACTCTTTTATAGTCCCCAGCTTGTTAATTTTAAACACACTGAAGAAGTTTTCTACAAATAGCATATTTCTTTCATCCTCTATGAAGGCCATGGCTGTTTGAAATGACAAGCACGGTGATGAAGGTTAGGCATCTGCCAAGATTAAAAAGAAGGGGAACCTAAAACAAGGCTTTTGAATTACATCACTCTTGATCTTTTCCCAGAATTCAATAAATAGATATTAAAAGTGGGTATGAGATTGTAGGTGATGTTTTCAGAGCCTGGTGGGCGGTAGAACAACCCTAAATGTGGGTGAGATAATAACCTTAACAACTAGATGACATTTCATTGAAAAGATCGTAATTAATTCTTCAGTTTTGCTGATTCCATTCCTGACTGGTCACATTAAGATTATTAAGGCAAGTCACAGAAGAAAGCCACCTAGGCATAAGTCAAGTGGAAAACTCAACATTCTCTCTCCTTAAAATCAGAAAAGTTGCTGTTTACCTTCCATGCTTTAATGGAGACCAGAAAAGAGGGTCATATAACTCCCATAACTATCATTTTGGTAAAATCTTTGAAAAAAGACCTTCAAACTCATCAGTGTATCCTTTATATCTTATTTAATATTCCTTTTGTAAGATTATAATTTAATACATTAAGCTATCAATTTTACTCACTACACATATGCACAAAAATATTAACTATAGATCAGCTTTGGTTGTAATGGCTTTACTATTATTACATATAAGTCTTGCATTTCACTTCCAATTAAAAATATATCTCACAACCAATAATATTCTACCTTTGCCAAAATACTATGTTTTGGCAAAGGTTCTGGGATTTTTAAAATTTTAAACTTAACCTACAAGTTCACTGCTATTTATTACTAGGGAGTCCGAATAGCTTCTATAGATAAGTATGCTTACAGAAAATTACCTTCTAATAATAGAACATCATAGACATCTGAAACTAAATCTTCCCTCCTCTGCAATATGAAAACTTCCAACTT
>VZTT01042905.1:0-15536 GCA_013400855.1 Buphagus erythrorhynchus | reverse complement strand
TGATGCCAGTCCAGTCTGTCTCAGCATAACTACTACACAGTCACTCGTGGCATTCCTGGGGCTCCTTTGCTAAGGGGTTACAGGGAGTTTTGCAAATCTCACCGTGTTGCCTGGTGTTCTTAGGCTAATTAAACAGCATGCTGAATTTTTATCTCCCCCTTTCCGTAGCCATGCCATCCAGGCACACCTGATACCCCTCTCCAGGTTGGGTTACACAGGCTGTGGCTTTGATGCCACGGTGGCTGGAAACCCTCCCTGAGCAGAGGGGCTCAGCAAACTCCGAGTATCCTTTGGGCTGCTTTTGATAATGAAGAAGGAAAACAGTTTTGCTTTTAACTATGACTTCTCAGGAAGAGGTGAGTGAAGCTTTGGGAGCATGTGATAGCCTCTGAATAAGCAAAATGTCAGTGTTTGACTTGCATGTAATTTAGTTCACAATGCTGTTTTGTTTCCTGATGGGCAAATTATGCACCAGCTAGAAGGCTTTTTGGTTTTAATATTTAACAATCATGCTGGCAGATTCTCCACAAATTTTAACTTATGTTCATTGAAATGTAGGTGAAGTTTTACCAAATGAAAGAGCATGAACTTTATCGCTGAAAGGTGAAAAAGTACTCCAGGTTATAGTCCATTATAGATATAATGTCATAGATAAAACAGGTGTTTTTTGCCTAAAATGTGTCACTGTAAGCATTTTCTGGGACTGACTCTGCTAATATGCTGCTTTTACAGCTTACCAGCTCCAGTGTCTTTAACAAACCTGGACCTACTTCACACCACTCTGAGTTCAAAAATCTGGTTCCTTTTGCCACTGTACAGAAACAGAGTCAGAAATTAGCATTTCAAATGTATTTGCCCCAAATTCTAGTGTAGCTAACTTTAATTTTTTCCCTGTGTAGTATGTCATCAAAAGCTTACTGGAGTAAAATTCCCCTGAATGAGGATCCTGTCAGGTGCCCTGCTGCTGTGCTATGCATTTTAGTCTTTCTCTTGTTTCCTATTGCAATTGTAGAGCAGGGGGTGGATTCACACCCCCACTGTGAGTTACTGAAAGTAGCTCTGGTGCTTAGACAAATCTGAACAAAAATTAACCTCACTAGTTTGCTGGCAAATAAATTACAAGTGCTTCTCTCATAAAATTAAGTCCACAACCATGTATTGTGTCCAGCTCTGAGATTCCCAGCGCAGGAAGGACATGGACCTTGCTGGAGTGAGTCCAGAGGAGGCCAGGAAAATGCTCAGAGGGTTGGAGCACCTCTGCAATGAGGAAAGGCTGAGAGTTGGTGTTATTCATCCTGGAGAAGAAAAGACCTCTTCTTTTTCCAGAGGGATCTTGTTGTGACCTTCCAGTGCCCAAAGGATAAGCAAGAAGGTTTCGATGAGATGTTAGGAAGAAATTCTTCACTGTGAGGGTGGGCAGGCCCTGGCACAGGGTGCCCAGAGCAGCTGTGGCTGCCCCTGGATCCCTGGCAGTGCCCAAGGCCAGGTTGGACATTGGGGCTGGGAGCAGCCTGGGACAGTGGAAGGTGTCCCTGCCCCTGGCAGGGGTGGCACTGGATGATCTTTAAGGTCTCTTCCAGCCCAAATCATTCTGTGACTCTATGACAACATTATAATGATTATTTTCTTTATTTTTTTTTTTCTTTTTTTTTCCTCTCCTGTTGAGTCAGGTTCAAGAGACAAATCCCACTACTGGAAGTCTTGAAATCATCTCCGTTACAGAAGATGAACCACCAGTACCACAAATTCAGTTTACCTTCAAAAGATTTTTCTTCATACCACAAGCAAGAGTGGACCCGAGTGCAGATGGATCTGGTAGGGACAATCCACAGCCCTTTGACCTTTGCAATCCCAATGGCCACTGTGTGCCAAACTGTGCTTGCCCACCCAGAGCAAGCAGTCACACCGAGGAGAGAGAAACAGGACCTTCCTCGCCCAGGTGTGAGGTTTGGCAGCTCAGTGATGTGATGACATCCTGTGTCCACTTGCACACTCAAGCATTTTTCACAGCCAGGTTATTCACACAGAAGCAAACGTTTCCCCACACTTTTCAGATGCACTTTTGAATGGTTTGTTTGAATTTTTTCCAACCTGGACACTGGTCCATTAAAAAACCTGAATACACAATGCAGCAGCCTTGGAGGATTAGCATGTCTGTTTGCTGCTTCCCATAGGTTTCAAAATAGCCAAGGGCTCCAACAGAGGCAGGCTGAGCTTCCAGACTGAAAATAGAGCAATTTAATTTTCTAGTCCATTGGCTGCTACAGCTGTCTAAGGTTTTTGGCATGCCAGACACCAACTCCATTGCCAAAACCACTTATTCAGATGCTGCTGAGAGTCTGAGGAAGCTGGGGTTTACTGAAGAGTCTATAAACCCTTGGAGGCACTCCTTATCCTTGACTGATTGTATCTGCCAATCTCAATTATAAAGCCTGAAGAACAGGGCAGTGAAGAGCTGTATGAACTAAAATTAAAGGCAAGGCTCTGCCAGTTCCTGTGTGCACTCATGACCCAGCTGTGTTTGCTATTTCCCCACAGTTTGCCCTTTGTATATCAGAATACATTTGAGACAAGTGAGCTGCTCATTATTTTCAGCAGAATCTCTTCTTGTCTTCCAGACTGGCAATACCACTAAGTAGAGGCCAGCTCTGGAGGTCAGCAGTTGGTAAACAGGTCCAGCTCATGAAATGTATTCTGCAATAACTACTAATGTTTATTTTAACTTTAGATGCATCTTTTTGTACTTGAAAACTCAGGACTCAGCCTTGAGCTATCACTCAGTTCTCTTCTTGCCTTTATAGCAAAACTTTGAACAGATTACTTTTTCACAATTTTTGAGACTAGTTAGAGGATCCTGCTTTTTTGCAAATTTAGCTTTCAATAATTTTCAGTTAATCTTGTTTTCAGTGACTTTCCTCCTTGTCTTGAACTTCTATTTATGAGCTGCACACAGGTTTGATTACACAGAGAGAACAGGTCTGAATTTAATTTTTACCCCAGGACTCAAGTTTTCAGCAGAGGTGCTCATAAGCTTGAAAATCTCCCAGTGTGGCGTAGCCCATAAAAATGAAAATTTGGAGCTCACATTGTTAATTGCATTGAAGACAGGCCAGGGGCTTCAGACCCTCCCACGGCAAATGCTCAAGGGATGTCTGAGAGCAGCAGCAGCCCCAAAGCACTTGGAGCCTTCTCATTCCCTGAGAGAGCAAATCCAAATCCAAATTCAGGTGAGGTCACTCATAAAGTATATCCAGGGTTATTGATAACATCTAGTTTAATGTTAGATAAATCTTTTTGATTGCCAGCTCAGCTGATTTAACCTCACAGAAGCTTTCTCTCTGTTTGTTTTCCAGGAGATATTGAACCACCTTCAATGTGCCATGCTCTTGTTTCTCTAAAATACTTCCCATATATCTGTGGTTTATTCCTTGCAGTAATCCTAGCAGTTGCCATTGGCCTGGGTGGTGAGTACCATTAGTTATTTATGAAGTTCTCACTTAACCATTCAAGTGCTAAATTTTTCATGAGCCTTTTACTGAGAATGGAATTAAACTGCTACTGTGGCTTGTTTGTGGAAGTAAAAAATCTTGTTGATGTGATGGCTTTAAATTTTATTTAAACCTAGGGATAAAATAGGTCTGGCACTCCTGAGAGGATTGGTGTAATATCTACAACACTGGGGAACATGTAGCTTTGGGACACCTTTCTCTAGTAAAATTTTGTCAGCTCCCCTTGAGCAATGAGCTGAGTTTAGGAACAGGGGGTAAAAAAAAAAACCCTGTGGGTAGCCCACACCATATTTTTGTCTTGCAATTCACTTCTCTAAGTTTGCTTCCAAAGAATTAAAGACTTTTCCCCTATCAAAACCAACTTCTACAAAGGAAAAGAAAATGCAGAGTGAGTTTAGTTGTGGCTGGGGAGTGTGACCTGCCCAGGGCCAGGGGTCAAATATGTTGATGTGTCTCCACACCTGGAATAGGGATCAGCTTGGGGGAGGTTGAGGCATCCCCTTGGGAATAGCAAGCACTGGATGTGTTTTCCAAGGATCTCCCTAATTTCCTGCTCAGGGTCTGAGGCACCGAGCAGGATCTCCCCCTTGAGTGAAACTTAAACTGTGTAGAGGGAGCTGGGAAGGAGTCAGGACACAGAGAAAGGCTGACTCCTCCTACAAGTCATTACTAATAAATGAGTTTTAGCAGCACCATGTAGCAACCTGCAGGTTGTATTTCAAAAGTTCCTGGAGTACAGGAGCTGGTTTTTCTTTAGTAAGAGTGAAATCTGGACAGATAATGGAATGCAGAAGTGTTAAATTAAAATCCAAGTGTGTTTTCATTGCCCTATGTTCTTTCATTCCTTTTAGTTCAGTACAACTGCATCGGGAAGTTTCGCTGTCGATCATCCTTTAAGTGTATCCAGAAATCAGCCAGGTGCAATGGTGTCTTCAACTGTAAAGAAGGGGAGGATGAGTACAGATGTGGTAACTTAATTTTGATTATAAATCCCTCCTACCTCCTCCTGTAGAACTGGCAAGTTATCAAGGAATGCTTGTTGTAATGAGTTTGGGTGAGACAAGAAAGACAGAGACCAATGGAATGTCTAAATCACCACTTCAGAGGAACAATCTCTCTGAGGTACTGATTCACAGCTGATGAAAAATCAAACTGCTTTTTAGATAAATGTGATGATTACTGAATATTGTTACTGCCAGTTTTGATAATTTTCTCCATTAGAAGCCCAGATGCTTTTTGACTGCTCACATTTCCTCTGCCTGCAAGGTATAACCCCACTGCCTTATGGTGTGTGAAAATGCAGAGCTCTGTATTTGCTGCCACATTGTTGTGCTGTGTCAGTTTTGAAGATTGCAAAAGCCTGGTATTATCTTAAAGGATGTGGGACTGAATCAAATCAGCCTTTTGTGCAGTCAGTGCTGCAGAGTTTGCTGCTTCACATGTGGAATGTACAGCTTCTTTCTGGATTTCTCTCTGTGGTGGTTTTGGGAATCACAGGGATGTTTTAAATGGTACTTCCCTGTCCTGTGCTATGGAAGGTGACTGTGGTGTTCACAGCCACTAGAGGGAAAGGACTCTAATATTAATAAACAGAATAACTGGGTTTTAGCTCAGTGCACTTGTAATCCTGGCTCCTGTACCTATAGATAAGGAGGCAGCACAGCTTTCCATCTGTGCAAAGGAGGAATGACAAGAACCATGAGCTTTTGGCCCCAGCACAATGTGTTCAGCACTTGGAGAGTTTTCCCCAGCGTGGTTGAGGCCCCTGTGGAGCCAGTGGCAATTCCTCTGCTTTTCCTGTCTTCCTCTGCAATTCCATAACACTGGAATTGTGGCACGTGTGGGAAAGCCCTGTTCAGCAGTGACCACGTGCATAGCCTCCCTTCTCCCTGGAAACACCACACAGATGTGCCCTTTCCCAGGTCCAGGACAGCTGGGCACAAGGGATACACCTCTCCGACACAGGAGGTGCCCACCACCTTCCACCCCTCACCCTGACCATGGGTTTCCTCAGGGCAAAGCATCTGCAGCTCCAGCTCACTGCAATCAGCAAGATTTGCTTATAGCTCACTGGAGGGCCAGGCAGCCTCCACCACCTGTATTAGAGTTGCCATTCCCATGAGCAAAGATTCTTTTTGTTTTGGTTTTTTTCCCCTAGCTGTCCTAGCTCAGAGTGCCTTAGCTCCCTTCTTTAATGGGAGGGGAAAATTTCTGTCAAAGAATCCAAATGAAAAAGACAAGTAGTAAAAAGTTGGTGAGCCAGAAAACACAGACACCACAGTGGTGCTGTTGTGTGCCTGATGTTCATCTTCACAGCTCACTGAGGCTTTTCTTGTCCTGAATCTCAAAGTCAGGCTGAGTGGGAAGAGGGCAGTGCTGCAAGTGTTCACCTTTGGGTCCTGGAGAACTGTCTGCTCTGACGACTGGAGGGCAGAGTATGGGAACACAACCTGCAAGCACCTGGGCTTCTCAAGGTATGGATACCAATCTCATTTGGCATTTTAAACAGACTCTGAGCTCTTCAGTCTTTCTAATGAAACCTTGTGTTAGTTTGTGCCTTAAAAATGACGTAACAATCCACCTTTGTGAGTGTTATGATTGAGGAGATTTGAGATGATGTGGGAAATAGTTCTGTACATGGCAGATACCTTTTATTACTGCTATAAATCCTGCATGATGGCTAAATAAAAAGGCTTGGCTAAATCTTCCCTATGTGATGCAGGTATCCAAATCCTATTTGTCACTCTAGTAGCCTGTCAGAGAGGCACTAAAAATCATATGAGCATTTTCCACTTCTTTTACTTCCCCTGTAGGTAAATTGTATATACAATTCATGGCATGACATCTGATAGGATTCAATGTCCACCTCATAATGAGAGAAGAACATGGCATTGGAGCTCTTGCTGGACTGATCCCATTCCTGAAAAAGCATTTCTTTCACAAAATTTCACCAAATTGAGAAAGATTTTAAGTTGTGATTTGGCATGATGCTCTGTTATTTCTTACCATGGTGTCATTCTGATTTCTGTTATAGTTAGCAGTATAAAGCTTCTTTAAATAAATTCTTGTGCCTTTAGGATAAAATACATCTCAATTTTTCAACAAAGAGAAGAAAAAATTAAAAATTATTCATCCTCCCTGCTGCAAAACATAACTCTAGAAAAAAGAGACAATAAGCTTCTTAGTGCCTCAGGAAATGTGCCAACCACTTACAATGAAGAGCTTCATTGTAATACTACAATTAAAATTTACTTTTTCTGCCAGTTAAATGCATCTCAGCATATGTGGCTTCCACACATGATTATGTCAAAAATATATGCACGTGGTAAGGAGCATAGGGGGAGGATAGACCTGCTTTTATCAAATGCCAGAATCTGATTATTGCTGTTTTGATTAGCAGAACTGGTGAATTATTTAAGCAGATTGCTGCAGTGCTGTCTGGGGAAGCTGTGTTTATGGTTTATTTGCAGTTACGTGAGTTCAGGTTACCTGCCCGTGGCTGCAGTTGAAAAACAGTTCCAAAGACATTTCGTGTCCCTCAGCCACTGGTTCTCAGCTGATCAAGTGACATCCCTGCACAATGCCACCAACCTCAGGTATGCCTTCAGGAAGAGAGAAATCAGTAGAAGGGGAATTACTGATAGTTTGGGATTGTTGCTGTTTTTTCAGGCATGTAGTACTTTGTAGGTGTTTGGTGGTTTTACATATCCTAGACTGAGGCTCAGCACCAGTCTTGCTGGAATATGAGCTAAGAGTCTGATCCAAGACCCATTAAAATCATCAAAAGCTTTCAAATGAGCAGTTTGAAATGGCTGTTTGTCCCATGGTGCCATTTTTGCAAATGGGTAGGCACCAGGCACTTCTGGTTTTCCATTATGAAGCAGTTTGTTCCAGTTTGCAGATCCTTACACGTTTCCCAGTGGGTTTATGAAGCCTTTGTGGTCCATTTATTCCTCCTGACAAATTTCTTAGTTACCTTCCAGTGAGAAGGGAGCAATGGGTCCAAGGAGACTTCAGACCTGCTGATGAGTTCCTGCTTGTGGAAGAGTGAACCCCTCTTCAGCAGGGCAGCATATGGTCTGCAGCATCCTGATGGCCAAGCTCCCAAATTCAGGATTTCAGTTCAGGGCCCTGATTAGATTGGATGAGTTCATGCCTTTGTACCTCTTTCAATATATAAGTTACTTATATCTACGTGCCCAGGAAAATTATATGATATTGGGAAGACCTAAGGTATTTGTGAACTGGGACTAATGCTACACTGTCTTCTCATCTCAGGGAGGAATGCACTTCTGGCAATGTGATCATCTTGAAATGTTTGGGTAAGAATCAGAAAAAGTGAAAATTAAAAGCAGAAACTATCCTTTATCCACTGCATGGCAAGAGTTGGGAGCAACTGTGTACTCAGGGCATATTATACTATCAGTTTATCACACCAAAGAAAAAAAATGTATTTTTTATGTAAAATTGAAAGAATTTCAGAAAGAGAAAATAGGCTGGGAGGGCGGATTGGGAGCTTCAGATAGCAGGAGCATTTCAGTGAGAATCCCAGTAGGAAGTGTATATTTAAGGGCTGAGTGTTGAGTCCGTGGACTCACACTGTAGAGTCCTTAGATTCACACTGTAATTCCAAGTCTTTGACATCTTGGCAGGAAAAGGGAAATTCTGCTGTAATTGAATTTTCATCCCATGCCACCTAGTTTTCAGAGTGGGATTAAAAAAAAAAATCAAAATACAGCAGCAAAATCACCATGACGGGAGAGGAAGTGCTTGAGCCAGGCTGTGTGGGACCCTGGGGATGAAGGAGGGCAGAGCAGGGGGGATTTACAGGGAAGGGACAGACGTGGACCCCACAGCCCCCAGACCATGAGTGACCTGCAGGGATGGGAGGCAGGAGGAGAAACCTCTGGGATGTGGCCATGGGGATGAGGTGGGGATGCTCAGCTGCAGACACCTCCCACCCTCAGCAGGGCTGGGAGAAGGGGGGCTGGCAGTGACCCAAACCAGGGCTGTGTTTCCTCTCTGGACCATGACCTTTGCTTCCTGGCAGCGTGTGGGACTCGGGCCAGCTACGGGCCACGGATTGTGGGGGGCAACGCGTCGTCACCCCGGCAGTGGCCCTGGCAGGTGAGCCTGCAGTTCCAGGGCCACCACCTGTGTGGGGGCTCGGTCATCACCCCCCTCTGGATCCTCACAGCCGCCCACTGCGTCTACGAGTGAGTGCCCAAACCCCCTGCTCAGGGGATGCTCTGCTGGCTCTGAAAAATCACCTGCAGGATGCACTGCCTGATGATGAGTTTAATTATGGCTGGGGAGTGTGACCTGCCCAGGTCCAGGGGTCAAATATGTTGATGTGTCTCCACACCTGGAATAGGGGTCAGCTTCTGGGAGGTTGAGGCATCCCCTTGGGAATAGCAAGCACTGGATGTGTTTTCCAAGGATCTCCCTAATTTCCTGCTCAGGGTCTGAGGCACCGAGCAGGATCTCCCCCTTGAGTGAAACTTAAACTGTGTAGAGGGAGCTGGGAAGGAGTCAGGACACAGAGAGAGGCTGACTCCTCCTACAAGTCATTACTAATAAATGAGTTTTAGCAGCACCATGTAGCAACCTGCAGGTTGTATTTCAAAAGTTCCTGGAGTACAGGAGCTGGCTCTTCTTTAGCAAGACTGAAAAGAGTGATACCTTAGGGTTTTAACTTTTATGTTTTTAATGTATTTGTAATCCTGCAATTCTTTAGTATATAACTCTAAACTCCATACAGAGTGTTAGCTGCTGCTTTCCCATTTTGCTCAGGCAACACAATTCCTCTCCAGGCTGGCAGTCAAGGATACCTCACTGTCTTGAGCCCCAAGAAATCTAAACAAAGATGAGTTTTTGGGTAGCAAACTGGGGGTAAATGACTTCATTACCTGAAGCTGTAATTGGAAGATTAACCCCCAATGTGCAAATGGACCAAACATATAAAAGTGAAAACCCATGATGTGTTGTCCATTTTAGGTGTAACCCCTGGGGGGCTTCATCTGCCCTAAATGTACCTGAAGGCCCTTCAATAAATAGAACTGCTTTTTATTCCCTTAATTTTGTCTGGCCTCTGTTTTTAGGTAATCCCAAAAAGGCATCATAACATTTAAGCCGTTTTTCTCTCTTTTTGCCTGAGTCTTTATTGAAAAAACACCTCCCCAAGGAATGGTCCAAACCCAGGGCCCCAGTTTCCAGATGTTCTGGCCACTCCCAGCTCCCTTGGAAAACACCTTAAAGTAAGATTTTAAGTGATCCACTGGAGCTCCAAAATAAATTACAGGATTCTTTTCAAATTGACAGGATCAATCAGTGATTATTAGTCACTTGTACTCTGCTTTGTGCCCTTTGCCACTTACTCATTACTCCTTTTTATGCAATTGAGGAGGTCTTTGAGCTGTAAATAGATGCTAAATAGTTATTTAAACTCTTCTTCTTTCCGTAATTACAAACATATTTATAATGAGCTGACTGGTTTTGCAGTCTTGTTTGATGCTAATAGTGCAGGAGCACTTCTTGCTCTTACAAACCCCAGGCCACTTTCACCAAAGACATTTAGACAGCTAAAATGGGATTTGTCTGACCACTTTTATGAACCTACAACATGGATGCCTTCTTCTGAGTAAGTTCTTGTAGTAGGATGCTTTCATACCCAGTAGAGAGAAGAGATGGGACAGACAAACCTCACTCCTAGTTCCTATTTAGAGCCCTGTGTGCCATAAAAATAATTACTTAGGAGTTCAACATTTTAGAGCCTTTGTCCTTGACTTTTTCCCCCCAACCCAGGTGGTTGTGGTGTGTTTGAAGGGGATAGGAACTGGCACCACAACCCACATCCCTGGAGCCTTTTTGCCAGGGGAGTGAGGCCAAAAGGAGAGCTCATGTGCTGGAGGCTGAAGGATGTGCCAGCTTGTGAACTGGGGCAGAAACACCTTCCAGAAGGGAATCTTCTGCTTGAAAATGCCTTGCTACAAGTGCTGCTGAGCTCTGTGCAGGTGTGCCAGGCTTTGGGGTCTCACAGGAACACGGACAGCTGGGCTGATGAAAAACTCTCACATATTTGTAGTAAGATATGTATGATTGCACTGATAATATACCAGTGACCCAGTGTCTTACTAAGATTAGTCACCTCTTACATTTTTAAAAATTAGATGCAAAACTAATTTTAACTAATACATAATATATAATAGAAATATATATAAAATATATTTTTATATAACTAATGGCTATAACTAATAATAATCTTTATATAGAGCGGTAAGCCAGTATAGCAGACTGGAGTTATTTGCCTGTAGAACTTTAGGGGGCAATGAGAAAAACCTGAGTGCTTTCCTGGAGGTTTGACATGTCCTCTCCCTCTTTGTTCCAGCCTGTACTTGCCGAGCTCCTGGAGTGTTCAGGTCGGTTTTGTGACTCAGCAGGACACCCAGGTTCACCCACATCCCGTGGAAAAAATCATTTACCATCGGAATTATAAACCCAAGACGATGGGGAATGACATAGCTCTGATGAAACTGGCAGCACCTCTTGCTCTCAATGGTAAATTATCTCTGTGAGCTTTCACTTGACTTTCTCACCTTCCCAGCTAAAACAGCCCTGTCCACACAGCACCAGCAGAAACCCCCCAGCCTCAGTGTGAGCACCTCCTCTGTACTCCATATCCAGGCATGGACAGCAACAACGTGCTGCAAAACGTTCCCAGTCCACTCTGGTATTGATTTACTGCAGGCATTTATTAATAGGCAAACATTAACTTTATTATTTCTAAATATTCTTCCTATCTAAAATAAACACCCTGCCTCATTCTGCTTGGAGGTCACAGAGATTTTTATCATGTCCTTTCTGTGAGTACTGGGGGATCCAGAAGTGTCCAAAGCTGAAAATCAAGCTTGATTTTCAAAGAGAAGAGATGGCAATTTGGATATAATTATTTAAATTAAAACTAATTTAATTTTCTTGATAGGATTCTACCTACAGTTGATACAATGAGTTGAAATAATATGTAGTAATATTATATAAATTGAAATGTTTACCTGCTAATACCTCCTAATCACTGTGAGCTGACTGCAAAGGGAAGCTGGTGCTCTGACACATTTAGACAGTTGTTTTTCTAAATCAATTCTCTTGTAATGGTTTAAAACTTCACTTTTATTGAAAATTAGGCTTGATCTTGTTGTGTTTGTTCTCTCAGCTACTACTGACTTCTTCTGCTCATGAATAGCTTTGGGAAGCTGTGAGGAGCAATAGTGGCTCTGCACCTGAGCATGACCCCATTGTGTTCCATGCTTTGGTACCTTGAACTGGGATCACTGCACTGTGGAGAACAGAACCACTGGGAACTGCCCAGTTGTATTTTGTATTTTCCCTCCCTTAGCACCCCTTTATCCTTGCAAGCATCAAGCACTGATTTTATCACATGAAATTCCATGTCCCAGAGCACAGAGACACAGAAAAACTCTCTGAGCTGATGGCTGGGAAGCAAAGAACCCTCCAAAAATCTTTTTGCCCTCTCAGAGATGTGCACACCCAGCTCCTTGTCTCACCCCAGCAGCCCCTCACCTCTGATCTGCCCTTCAGCTGCATTTCTTCTTTGCTCATTCTTCAATTTATTGACCTGCTGACACCTCCTTGTGTTACTTCATACCCAAAACTAAACGGGGCTGCCGTGGGTTTTGTCTCAAACTCTCAGTGTTGCCCACAAAACAAAAAACTGCAGAAAGCTGCCAGGCTATTTATGTGGGGAGTGGGTGGTGTTCATCACAAGTTCACTGCAAGCCAAATCTTCAAGTTTATCTGAGACATATAAAATTTTTTTGCTAAATTTTGATTCTCTTCTCTCTCCCTCTTTTTTAAATAGGTCACATTGAACCGATCTGTCTGCCCAATTTTGGTGAACATTTCCCAGCAGGGAAAATGTGTTGGGTATCAGGATGGGGAGCAACTGTGGAAGGAGGTATTTATTTTAAATTGTCTGCTGATTATTTCACTACATGCACACATCTTACATACAATAAACACAGGATTTGGTTGAGGCACTGTTTAACACTCAATTTTCTGGACTATCTGGAGGTGGAAAGAAGACCTATTACTAAATTTTATGCACAAACTGAACTGCAGAAGCGCTGTGCAAACTCTTATCACAAGGAATGGATGGGTATCCTCTGAAACAGTTGAAAATTACACATATAAAATGTCCCCAGTGTTGTGCTCAGCCTCAGTCGAAAGGCTGTGCCCTTTAGAACTCAAGCATAGGAAGCACAGCATGAATACATGAATACAAGAATTAACCATCCCTTTTCTTTAGAGAAAGCATATGTGTATTTTAAGGCAGGTTGGGTGATGTAGAAATTTGATAAAACAACATCAAAAAGAAAAGGTTTTTTTTTTTCCATGACTCATGGGTGATGTTAATCAATAATATAAACTGAACCACCTTCACGTGAAAATGGGTGAATTGTCAGGTAATTGTTTTTTATCACTCTTCATTCATGTCACTGAACGTGTTCCTGTTGTTCAGAGAGCAAGAACAGAACGTTACCTGACCCACAGATAACAGCCAAAGGTGGGGAGAAAATGAAAGCAAGGTTTGCCACATAAAAAAAAAAAACCAAAAAAAACAACCCTAAATCGACAATAGGCAGTGTGCAAATACTCCCATTTGTAGAAAGGATCCATTCAGGCTCTGAATGAAACAAAATAAATATTTATAAAGTAAATCAGATGTTTGCAGATGATCTGTTGACTAACAGAGCAGGTGATAAACTCAGAACAGTTTTTGGCACTAGTATTGAACACAATGCTCAGCAAGTTTTTTTAGTTCATTAGTGTCATTAGTGTCTAGTTTGAAGTGTGAAACACACAATGTCCAGATTTTATTGTTATTTTAAACACTGTGATAATCCACATCTCTACAGAGTGGAGAATTGCTGTGTTCTGGAAGTGATGAGATACCAAGTTGCCTTACTTTTATCTTGTCATTTGACCACGTTTCTTTCATCCTTCTTTGCCAATTCTTTGTATGTAAAACATTCTCTGTTTATAAATGGAGATTACTTCCAAAGACAGGAAGGTTTCTTCTGTTTTTTTTCTGTTTTTTTAACAGGTGACACATCGGACACCATGAATTATGCAGGTGTTCCTCTGATTTCCAATGCAATTTGTAATCACAGGGATGTCTATGGTGGGATCATAACTTCTTCAATGCTTTGTGCTGGTTTCCTAAAGGGAGGGGTGGACACCTGCCAGGTATGGAAGTTTCCAAACTGCAACTGTGCTCATTGGAAATGGAAAAACATGAGTGATAAGTTATCAGAAGGCACTCCCAGGCTTTTCTTGGGCAAACATTTGGGTTTGTGCCATTTATTCTGCTTACCACGATTATCAATCACTGACCATGTGCATTCACACGCTACAATTTCCTTTTTACACTTCTTCTCTGGACCTTATCTGATACTTCTGAAGCCAAATTTGCTTAAGACGTATTTTGCTGCATGTGCTGCAGCACGGTGCCATCCTTTCTCTGCCTTGGCTGCAACTTCTGCACTGCACTGAATTGCACTTCCCTGCACTGTGAGCAGCTCCAGAGACCTGCAAGGAGCAGAAAGCTTATGGTGAAAAGCTACCAGATAGAGCTGGGGAGGAATTCCTAGTGGAAGATGTCCTTGTTCCAAGCAGGGGGCTTGGATCTACACGGACTTCAGTGAGCATTCCAACCCAAACCTCTCTATGATTCTGTGAACTTCATGTTTCCAGGTTTGCTCCATCCCAATCACACCAGGGGCAAAAAAAAGCAAAGGCAATGGGTGCCTAGATCTGCATTTCATCTCCTTTTTGCACATAACCCTCCCAAAAAAGCTCTTGGCACCAGCTCTGCCTGAGAGACCTGCCCAAAGGCAGCATGATCAGCACGCAGCTCCACAGGACAGGAGGAGCCCTGCCCACCAGTGGGACAGGCTTGTTCCAATTTTCCTTTTTCCCAGTTGTTGTGCTGGCTCTGATTCTCATAGGGCAGGAAACTGCCCCAGCAAAAAACAAATGGAGAGTTTTCAGTACTTAGATGTGAGTCCATTGAGTTGAAGCTGCATAGCCAAGTGTCTGGGAAGGGCTGGAAGAGCAGGCAGGGAAGGAGGTGAGATGTGAGCTTGGTGTTGCAACCTTGGGCTCAGCTCAATAGACAGCAGCCAGGGAAAGAAAAATATGGTCTCATACATGTCTCAAAAGTCTCCTGCTGTAATGTGATTTTCCCAGGACCCAGAACAGAGTAGAATTTTAGGACATAGTAGATTTTGAATTGCTGGACTATGTCTCTCTTCCTACCTCCTCCAAGAGACATTTCCCTCCTTTTCTGGCACTCTGACACTTAATTGTTTTTCCCTCAGGGAGATAGTGGGGGGCCTTTAGCCTGTGAAGATATGAGTATCTGGAAGCTGGTGGGGACCACGAGCTTTGGAGTGGGCTGTGCAGAGAAGAACAAGCCAGGTGTCTACAGCAGAACCACCTCCTTCCTGGACTGGATCCACGAGCAGATGGAGGTCTGGCTGTGCCCTGTTCCTCCAGCCCTGGTGTCACTTTGTCCTCCTGTGCCACACAGGGTTTAGCCTGTACTTGTCAGAGCTGAGCTGTGTTACATGGACACTGAAATTCGAGGGGGTGTTTGGGTATGGGACTGCAGGGTGCAGGGGTTTAGTGAGGGGTTGGGGGCACCCCACAGGGGTAGAGAGGAGAGGACAGCACATCCATAGGGGTGGGAATCACAGGGGAGGGGGATTGGAGCAGAACAGGGAGCAGGGAGGTGTGGAAGGGCTGAGTCAGGAGATGGGGGTCAAGGAAAGAGATCATAGGGGACTACACTGTGTCCAGTTCTGGTGCCTCCAATGTAGGAAGGACATGGAATTGTTGGAGCAAGTCCAGAGGAGGTCACAAAGTTCCTAGAGGACTCTAGGGACTAGGAGAGAGCACCTCCACAAAGAGGACAGGCTGAGAAATTTGTGTGGAGAAGAGATGGTTGTG
>VZTT01042904.1:4672-37190 GCA_013400855.1 Buphagus erythrorhynchus | reverse complement strand
TGGCAGAGCTCAGTGTATATTAAAAAAATTGCTAAGCCTTTTTTCTTTGTTAATATGCCAAATCTGCTACTCACTATCCCACCATGTTTATCCACAGTCACTAACACTAATCTTCAATCACTCTTACCAGATGAAGCAAGGAGCCTCCTGAGGAAAGGAGCATATGAGGGTCAGCACCATCCTTCAACAGCCGTAGCACTGAAATATCAAAGAAAAGAGCAACAAGAGTTAATGTACCTAATATACCTAATATACCAGCAGCACACCTAATTCTGAACTGTTAACAGGCTGATCTTAATCGTTTCCATCAGTGGATTTAATAATATATTCAAACCTCTTATGTAATGGCAAAACTATCATGTCAGCATTTGCAATCTCACCTGTTTTAATAGCTAAGCCTGTAAAGCAAAAGATCTTTGATAATGAACAGTAAATATCAACAGCATCAAGGACTTTTCAAGTATACAGATGAGCATGTCAGTTTTGTTCATATGAGAGGGGAGGGCTGGAGAAAAGAGCCATATCAAGGTCACAATCACCTGATTAGTTCATTTGGGAGCAAAATCACAGTTAACTGGTGCTATTTTACTTTACAAAGTTCCCATGTGATATACTGGCTTTTTCAGTAAATATTTGAAACTAGTATTCATAACTGATATCACTTGAAATTAATCATCATACCAAAGCTAAATGATCTGCACTCAATTTAACCTTTCCAGTGCATTGTCAGATCACTGATGCAGCATAATCTTTAAAACAATATTTGGAGCCACACTCCACTCCCAGTTACGTGTATCAAACCCCTTTGAAATGAAAACAGGCTTATAAGTGCAAGCAAAACCACAACCCTACACATTGGTGCTCACTCAAGTGTGAAAATTCAGCACTTTTCCCCCATGGTCTTTATTGCCTTTATAACCTTTTCAGTCTGAAACAAAGCCCTAACTGACTCATGGAAACAGTGCTCATTCCTTGAACAGAACTGTGCAGTAGCAATGCCTGGCAGTACCAGGGAACTCCAAACCAGCATTGCAACCCTGTCTTCATTAAACTGCAATGAAAAACCCTTTTAAAAGGCCTCTGCCCATGAGAATAGCTGCCAATAATATTTCCTGAGTGGGAGCACAGGTGGTTCTGTCTTGAGCTTAATTCTTAAAGTTAAGATCCTGGATGGACTTGTGCGAACAACTGCAAAGAAATTTTAAGTTGTGAAATGGGCTCCACTGAGATGTCTGTCTTACAGGAGGGCCAGAGATTTGTCTCAAGGTTCTTCTGTGAGTCTGTCAACAAACTCATTACCACCACCTCCTTCCTATCTATACATTTTCTGTAGCTGTTTTCTTTCTCCCAAGGATATATTGCAGCTCAATTTTCACTGTACATTTAAACTTGTTATAGCATTCAGACACTTACTTAACCAATTTGAAACGGGTCACTTTTCTTTTCAAATATTGTCAATTTATAGATGCAAAGTTTTCTGAATGTGCTGAAGTATTTTTGAAGTATTTTCAGGTGCCCTAGAAAAATTTCTCCTAAGAAATAATATTTGGTTAAATAGTTACAAGCCTGCAAAATTAGAGCAAAACANATGTGTGACCAGGTGCCCTAGAAAAATTTCTCCTAAGAAATAATATTTGGTTAAATAGTTACAAGCCTGCAAAATTAGAGCAAAGCACTTTGTATCATCATTACCAAACACATCATATAGCAAAAACACACTGGTATAATGGACAAATATTTATAATAGTTAGGCAAATTCATTTAATCTTTTGCTTTTTTAAACTTTGAAAATAAAAGATCAACCAAAAGCACTGTATGAATTTTTATTTTATGATTAGTTCCATGGTACCTATTTCTCCTCACCAAAGGTCTTGCCTCATTTAATTTACATAACTGTAAAAGACTTACATGTTCTAGCAAATGCCACTTTGAAAGTTAGCCATTATTAGAAGTCCCTGTTGTCCCCAGCACATCCACCAAAAGTAGAATGGGAGCATTAGGTAACATAGAATAAAAAAACCTACACAACACCTGTTAAGCAAGATGAAAATATTTACAAAATTTCATAATGTCAGGAAAAATGGATGTACAATAAAAAGCAAACCATTCCTTTCTGCTCTCTCAGATCCATAAATCTCATATTGAAGCACACACTTGTCCTCATCCAGAGAGAGAACACTAAAAATAGAGGTTCAGAACTAAGTTCCTTTTTTTAATACCTAAATTTCTGACCACATATGGAGATGCTCTCTCTACCTCAGGTTGAAAGTGAGTAAAGACTTATAAATCCTCCTTCCTTAAACAGGCATGCAACTACATCCTCCTCAAGAGTTAATATTTCCAATGTTCCTATGCTATGCCATTTCTTTAGTAGGGCAGAAAATATTATTTCCATATCACAGAAGATTCCTTAAGGCTCTAAAAATAATTTCATTCTCCGAATCCCATCAGGATTTCACCTGAAGAAATTAACACTCCAAAGTGTTCCTTTTCCTCCATCTCCTGTTTTCCAGGGGGGAAAAAATTCACACACCATGTGGTGGCAGAGCAAGCACACTGTGTGTTGGTGGCAGAAGTCTGATATTGACTATCCTCAGTCTGTGTTTCCACAAGATGGGATAAGACAGGCAAGGTGTTAACCAAAGGAGTCTGTTCCCTTCCCCCAGTCACAAAGGGACTTACACACCTTTACCTCTGGCTGTCTCTGCATGTGGGAACTGACTCTGATGCAAAAAAAAAAACCACCAGCAAAAATCAAATGTGGAATTTCTTGTTGGGTCACTGAGATGAACTCAATCATTATGAGCCTTGGGATCACCAAAAGTGGCTTTAGGATAGGTCCTTCTATGTAAAGACAGAGGATGAAGACTCCTCTCTTTTGGCAGAAGCAGGACACATGGGAAGGTCAGTGGGTTGGGAAATGGCATTTCTAACAGTATTCCACAAGAATTTCATCTGGAGCCTAAAATAGTAGCCAAGAGACAGAAAAACTCTAGCTACTCAGGCATAAAAAATATGGGCAATTTATTGGATATCTTCCTCCCACCAACCCCCGAAGACTTGGCTCTCACAGAGAAGCTATGCAAAACAAAGTAATGCCTTTCCAGATCCATTTTACAACTCCTTGCAACTGAAACAAACAAACAAAAAAAGACCATTTCTAGATCAGAGTTTGAAATCTATTAGAATTAATTGGTTTACCTTGATTTTTTTCTACCAGCAGAAATGTATACCAAGATTACAGCATAAAGAATTAATATGTTAACTCCGATCTGCAAGAAGAATATTAAATAATTGTGACCATAAACAAATTACTAAGTCATATACAAAAACATTAGGGAATGTGGATAAAAGATCAGTAGGTTTTGGATTTTTTTTGGTCTGGCATCTTTTTCCTCATTATTGCACACAGCTTGATCAGTGCTTTGGGAAATTCACATCACACAGACTACCAGGGCAAGATATGCAAACTCTCAACTGGGCAGAAGTCTGTGTCCTGAATCAGGATTATGTGCTACTTCCTTTTGCATTTAAAAACAAGTTAAAAAAATTCTTTAGTTGAATTTATCCCCTCTGCAAAACACAATTTAAAAAAGTTCAAGAAAAGAAGATCACAGAAACAAATCCCCCTTCCTGCTACACAACTCACTTAGATCATTTACTTAAGACTTCACTAGTCAGTAGAAAATAGTCACCTTATGTTCATATTTTCCTTTTGATGGAACTACTACCTAGAAGTAATTAGATAGAAAATACTAGCTACTGCTAGTAATTTGGGCTTTAATGCCCTAATGAGGACAGAAAGTAATATAAAACTCTATTCAAGAAATGCAAAATATCTGTTAATTAATGAAATTTTAAGGAAGCTTTCATAAGACTTTCTTTTAAAACTTGTTTTACTTGAATTTTTTCATGTAAGAAAAGTTTACAGGAAAGATGAGACTAAAAACTGACTTAAAAGCAAGAACCTGACATTTACCTGAAAAAAAACCAACCCCAGAGTAAAAAACTTTCAGCAAACCCTGAAGCCCTTCCTGCGTGTGTATAAACAGCTCCATCCATTCACTGATATCTTTTAGATTTGACACACAAAATTATTGACAACTTAGAAGAGAATTTCATACCTAATTTCATATCTAATAAAGGTGTTTTAAAAGCATTGGATGCATTGAAGTCTCATCAGAAAAAAAAGGTAATAATCAACAGAGCTTTTAACATATCCTTGATGTTGTAATTTTAACCAAATTATCCCAGAGAGCTGAATACCTTTTCACTTTCCATTGATTGTATTGACTAGATTACAACTTATAATACAGCCTTATAATGCAGTAAAGCCATTATTGCTCTGCCTGTTACCAGGCACAGGTCTTGTACTAACTTTGCCTGTGGAACTAGGGCTATAAGGCTTTACTATTTCTGGGCTTGTCTCGACTTGCTTTGAGCTTTGTTTTAGTTGTTATAGCAACTGGCTGATGACAAGGTGACAATTACCTAGCATAGTTTTGTTTAGCTCTGTGTAACTGTGGTGCATAAAGCATTAAGGATTTTGATATACATGGCAGCAACTATAACAGTGGTTATAATCTAGCTACATTGCAATCTAGAGCTATCTGTGACCTTATGTATGCAGCAGACTAAAGGAGTACTGGTCTGAAGTCACAGCAGAGCCTGAAATGTGAATTCAGAGGGCCCAGTGCTATCAGTAACTCACCAGGGATCTGCTACTGATGGCAACACAAACTTAGGCGCTGGGCAATGCTGCATTCACAGCGAACAGTTTTAGTAGTAACAGAAGAGACAAAAAAAAAAAGACACCTAACATATGTAAAACCTAACATTTGGCCATCTACTATGCTGCCTACAGAGTGCCAGTGTATGCTCCTATTAACTGTTCCTCTGGGGAAGAGCAGCCAGCAAGTGTAAACTCTGTTCTTGTTAACATCTATTTTTGTTTTCTTTAGTTTAGCAGGAATAACTCCAGCTGGAAGGCTTTACTTGTTCATGATGTGTATAAACATGACTTACTGCTGCAGAAGCATAGCTAAAATGCTGCTGATTCTGGAATGGATTATCACATTCTCCTCCTACCCCAGCCTGCAGGTTTTTGTCATTTGGAACACAGCAAAGTTTCCCAACTAGACTAAGGATCAGGGAATGTGGCACTAGGTAATGGGTGTGAATAGGGAAAATGGTGTAGCCACCACGTTCCACCAATAGCTGAAAGTAGTTTGGGCATAAACTGACAATGAAATTGAATCACAATGAGAAGAATGTCGGATTTGTCTTTACAAACAAGCTGGATCTGCTGGTAGGTAAGACTAGTGCTGAGAGATAAAAGAAACAATGGGATGGATTCCATTGATTGATGAATGGGAAAAGATATTTACCTTTACACACAACCTGTAGGTTTGCTGAAAAATGAAACTGGATGTTGAAAGATGAAAGAAGCAATGAGGAAAAACTATGAATTCTGTAAGAATTAAAAATTAAAAGGGAGGGTTATACATTAGAGGGGAATCTTAGGTATCAGGTGTTCTGGGAAGTCTGTACCTCTCAAGTACTTCAGCCAATGGGGAAAGAGAGAGGGAAATGAGGCTGGGAAATTAGGATAAAAAGGAGGCTGCAGTCCTCCAAAAATTTGAGAGATCCCAGGGGAATGCCCCAAGGCCTCTTTCTTTATTCGAATAAAGCAAAAAGGACTCCTCTGTCTCCTCTTTTGGACATAAACCTCTGGTGTTTGTGGATTAATTTTCCCGACAACAACAGAAGTAATACTGAAAGATGTGTAATAACATCCTTCCATCTATTTCACTTCCACCAGTTAAGAGTCATGTTTTTCCCATTAGTTCCTCCACAGTCAGATATTTTGTCCACCACTGGCATCTTAAACTCTGTACAGATTAATCACTTAGAAGTCTCTCCACATTCATACCTCTTTAGTTCTCTTTTCTCATTCCTCAGCAGTCACTCCATACCTTTCAGCTTGTACCAAAGGTGTTTAGGAGAAACCTGCTACAGAGTTCAGCTACATGTGAGAACAAATGAATTCTAGTCTCTGGTAATTTCTTAATCAGAACACCAAATGAAATAATGCAAGATGTTATAAATGTTTGGTTAATGTAGTCTTAGAAAAAAATATTTACCTGATGCCTTTGCTATGAGTAGTTAAAAATTAAATTTTAAAATCCAAGTACCAGTGTTGGTAATTTAATCATTCTTTTAAGGTGTCTTGTTTACCTAACAAAGACATTTGCTGCAGCAATACTGCTGCTATCACTACCCTCACTATCCCTAGCCTAGCCTGAAGGCTCAGGCTTATTTCAGAGCAAGCTCATCAGTTGACTGTTTATTCAGAGCAGTCATGCCCTTAATGAGCTTTGCAAACAACTGATTTGTAATCCCACTGCTTTTTACATAAAATATTTCCAGAGTTCATTGGCAACATCTGTCAGACTTGTTCAGCTCTCCTCATTTTTAGGAGAACTCTTGGAAATTAATTCCCATCTTTGCTGCACAAAGATTAAAGGCAGCAAACAAAATACGCACATTTGGACAGATAAGTGTGCCATTCACAGACTTCAGAAATGAAGAGAGCGAAATTACTCTTTCCATACTGGCTGAATTTGAGAGTGTTAGCCTTGCATAGCCTATCTATAGTGCCCACTGCTTGAACAGAGCACTGAAAAGGACCAGGCTGACATTTCTATCCTCCCTGTCAGAGTTCACATATAGTTTTTTTTTCAGGTAGCCAGGAATCATAATACCACGATTCCAAAGCAACTGGGTCATTGATTCTCTCCTGAAGTTAAAAGCGTGATGTGGAATGTCAGGCTGATTCCTGGGCTCCACTGGACACAATATTACCTTTAAAAGAAACAAACCAAGCCTCAATGAAACAGACTGACAGAGGTAGTCCTACAGCCCCATTCAGCATCTCTGCCAGCTTAAATGCTGGGAGACCAAAACACACGGCAGTTCTTCCCCATACTCTCTTTGTGGAGAAATCAGTCAGACGCTAGCCATGGAAACAGCTGAGGGGTTTGATCACTCAGGGTGGGAGCAAAATTCAGCAGCACAGGGAAGCATGTGACAAGATAATTCCCTTTCTTTGTGCCTAGTCTTGTGCTGCTTTCCTACCAGGCCTTGTGCCGTCAGCTGCTGTGTTGAGGTTGTGTCCAGGCACTCACCAGCCCTTCCAGCTTCCAGCCATGCACTGCCATGCTGGAGGTTGAGGGCACAGCCCTCCTGTCACCTGTGATATCCTGAAGTGGAAAACCACAGGGAAAGTAATGGTTATGTCTCTGAGCCACAGCTCACTAAGTCAAACTCCAATGAGATCCATGAGGAGAGCCACAGTTCTCTCATGGGACATCTCTATCACTGGAGACACAGCCAGAATAATTTATGAGTTAGGGACTACAGTTATTCAAGAACCAATACATTTAAAATTTTTCCTTCAGGCAAATTCCCCCTCTTTCATTTCTGTGTACATTAAATATAATGCAGTCTGTGTCTCCACTGGAAAATATTAAGTCCACAAACCAAATGGCTTAAGAAATCCTAGTGTGTACCTCTTACAATGCCCAGGCAGTGACAAATTAACCTATGTCCTTACACAAAAGTGACAGTGGGCAGCAGTCAGCAGTAGCATGCCTGAGTTAAGTTGTGATGTGGAAGGCAAAACAGTGGTGCAAATCACAGTAATTCTGATAAGACTGAAAGTATCCATTCAGTTCTATGGCCCAAAGACATTGCTGCAAGGGGCACACCAAGGATCAAAAAGAAACCATAGTGACCTGTGGTTTTGCCTCCATTTAGAGCTTTGGCCAGGCCAGAGGGAGAGAAGTGTTGTGGCAAGGTCTTAGTTGCTAATAAATCTGTGGTTTTATCTCACTGCACCTACAACCTGTGTATATAACAGAGGCACTGCTATAATCACTCAACACCACCTTACAAAATAACACATGCTTAGCTAAAAATACTGGGTCTATCATCACAGCTAATAACACAGCCAGGGTTTTGGCAGCATAGCTACTTCTGAGAACAAAATAGCTATGTCAACAAAAACTGGTAGCACAGACCTGACTGAATCCAGAATGTCTGTTAGTGAGACAAAATTACAATAAAACAAAGCTTTGTCAATTTGCAGTGAAGTTGAACACTCTGAAATTAACCTCAGGGGAAAGTAGTTGATCATACAGTAAACTTAAAAATAGTTTTTCTTAAAACTTTCATTTCCAGCTAGTCAATCAGATTTAATTATTTCAAGGTTAAGAAATAGAAAAAAAAAAAGGAATGAAATATTTTAGCATTTAGGTCATGCATTTCATGTGTTACACATATTTTATGTCCGCCATGTATAGACTTTCCTGGAGTTCCTAAAAAAGATGACTAAAACCAATAAGAACTTTATCATCAGGCTACAGTCAAGTATTGCAAAAGCTCACAACCCACTAGGTTCACATTAGAGATATGTCTGAAAGCTCTTTAAATTACAAGTACAAGTTTTAGGCCAACTTTTCAGCAACCTGAAACTTTTCAGAAACACCTGACTGTACATTCACATGTTGATAGAATTGAATAAAAACCTCAGATCTTACAGCACTTTACTAAATAAGTTAGTTACATTTATTTCAGAATTTGCAAATTTCCAGTCCTATAGTCATTAAATGATAAACACTAAAACACACATCAGCAAAATAACTCATTCTGTGGTCAGTACCTTAATTTGAAAACCACTGTCATACTGATGCCTTGGGTTTTAGCTTTTATATTTTTCAGATTCTCTGCTGCTTAGTGTGTAACTCTGAAATTTTATATTAGGTATTAGTTAGTTCTCTTCACAGGGTAGTTAGACAAAACAATCCCTTCCTAGCTGGAGAATAAAGGACAACCAGTACCAAAAAAGCATAAACAACAGTGAGGGAAAGGGGGAAAGCCAGGGGGCTAAGACTTCATAGCCTGGGGCTGTGGTTGGACAATTGACCCCAATATGTAGATGAACCAAAACTTTTAAAAGTGTAAAAACTCATGACCAGAATCCTCCTTGGATTTGATTTGGGTGTAGCCCTGGCCAGGCTCTTGCACTGCCCAAGGTGTATCCTTTCAATAAATAGCTGTTTTATTCCTCTTGCTCTGTCTAGTCTCTGTTCCAGGTCAGCCTTTCCGGGCATCAATACCCATGCTTTTCCTCAATTGTAACAGTTACAGAATTTGCATACAACACAAATTTTCATCTGAACAGACTGTACACCCCCTCTGTTTCACCAACATTTATGTTGATCCTATGCCAACGCTACTTAATTGGCATAAATCAAATTATTGCTGACTTACATTCCTTACGAAGCAAGAGTCAGTCCCTCTTTAACTCGCACAACATGCAGAGCAAGTTTATGCCAGCTGGCTTAGAAGCCTTGTAAGCAACTCATTACGATTTGTATTAGAGATCTTCAAGGATAATAGACTACTATCCTGCTCAGCAGCTGCTAAATGGTACTAATTACCAGCTGTAGACCACTGGCTGTTAGATCTCCTGTGTCTCCTGGAATTCCCAGGGTGTGCAGTGCACAACTTAAACCAGGCAGTACAGAACAAACTAGAGGCATTACCGATCCATGCATTTATCTAAAATACTTGTGTGTGTTGCATATGAGTGACCAAAACTATGAGGAAAATGTGTAGCTCCAGGAATATCTCACCACTTGACATATGTGGCTCAGGCACCACCTTTCACAGTGCGTGATCTGTGACAGTTTACACTGTCAAAACCAGAGCAGCTTCCCCCTTGCTCATGCATTCATTCTCACACTCCTGCCCTCATCTTTGCACAGCAGTGCCACATGTCACGCTGCCATGAGCTGGGATGGAGAGCTAAATCAGCTGAAAACCAACCTTGTGAAAGGCAGTTTCCAGATGGTTCATCTCCCTGCCTCATTCCAAAATGAGCATAAAGATGGGAGGACAAAAGGGTGCGACACAAGCAGAGCCAGACAGAAAGAAGAGCAACCAATGGCAGCCTCAATTTTAGCTTAGCTTTAAACTGTGTTAGAAACACACTTTTTAAGTGTAATTTGGTATTAGAATTATCCTCCTTGGGGAACTATTAAAATCAGGTCAGTGTTTCCAAGACACTTGAATGTTTCCTTTCCTTCTCTGCATCAGCCTCAGCAGCTGTGCAACAGGAAGGTGAGTTGGTTCAGAGAGGTGACACAGAATTTAGCTGTTGATTCTAAGGGGTGGCACACTTTCTTTTGGATCAGTTTGCTGAACTGACTTACTCTGCAGCCACACAATTGCTAAATTGATACAAAGAGCCTACAGTAAAAATGGTTGTAGGAACAGCATCATAAAATCATGAATGAAATTTTCTGAATTAGAGAATAGAGCAATAACATAACGTCCAGCTGGGGCAGTGGGACAGGCCCCAGCTGCCAGACCCTGTCCAGCTGCCCTGGGGTGGTCCCCATGCTCCCAGTGGCCCACAGAGCAGCTGAGAGCAGCTGGGAGCAGCTGGCCCTCATGGTGCCCTTACAGCATTTACCTGTATTTAATTAATTTTGAACAAACTATCACCTCCAGAAGGATTTCCAGTCCCTTCCACACTTCCATAGGTTTCATGGGAGCAGGGTCAAGTCTCTGCTGTTCTACCTTGGCACTTTGAATGTCCACATAATTAAGTTTTTCTGACTAAAATCCTATTTATCTATGTATGTAATTTTACAGCACATTAAAACTGATGTGCTGTGAAACACTTTCTGGTTGAGACACATCCTGCTGCATGGTAAACCCTGAACTATCACCACACTTCACATTACTGTTACCAGCATCCTCTGTCAGACATCTTAGAGGTGGTCAAGAGATGTGAAAAGCCATGGAGAAACCCCACACACAAATAAAATCATTCCCCTCTTCACTTTTACACAGTTTTAAGACAGAGAGAAATTGGATTTTGGTGTATTCATGTCACACATTTTTCAACAATATCAGCATTCAGTCACAGTCTTTTACAGTTTGCCAAAGCCAACCAAGAATAACATAATAAATTTCTTAATGGGTCTTTTCTACTTCACAACGCACACCCTCACCTCTCAATTTCCTTTTCTTTTCCTAGAGGTTTGCAAAGACTTACGAATCCTTGCACATATGGAAAGAATGACACCTCCTATTGGAGGTGATGGAATAGGATTTGCTTTCTTTGTCAACTCTGAGATGGAATCACCACATCCAGAAAATTGAGTTTCTGGAGAGGCAGTGTGAAGCCCCTCCCACTCTGCTAAGAATTTGTGACTGAGAAACTGGTACAAGATGTCTGGAGAGATTATCTGTACTGTTTGGTCATGATCACAGCAGGAAAGCAGCATATGGGGTACTGTCATAAGTCTCCCATATAATCATGAATATAAAAAGCATACATGCTGAGCAAATGCTTCAGTTTGGGTAAACTCATCAAGTATTACCTTACAATTCTCTTCAAAACTTACTGCATTGGTTGCAACATACTGGTTACCAAGTCCTTCCATGAACCTGTGTACTACATAAAACAGATATGAATATTTTCACATATTGGATATGCGAAAGACTTGTGCCACAACTCTTCAAAGAAAATAACTATGCCTGTGCACCTAGCTCAAAGATGTTTTCATTTCTCATTACTTGTTCTCCAGAATTTGATTTGGCTGAATTACTGCATTCTTGAAATGAATTATATTTTCCTAAAAGGTATTTCAAGCAGGTTATACCCACTGATGTCCAAGTCTTCTTCAGTCTTTTCTAATTTTCCACCTCTTTCCGTGATATGAAGGGTCTGACAGTTATAGCTAGAATTTTCTCACATGTTGGCTCCCAAACTCCCAATCTGCAAGGAATTCTTTCACACTTGGCAAAGGGCAAACTTGTCACATTTCATAATATAACACAACAACTTTTTCAGTCCTTGTTAATTTCTGACAAGGGGACCAAATACTGACTTTCACACTTGCCTGCTGTGTATTCTTTGTGCAGACTAGGAGTCTTCTGTTAGTAGTGACTACAACAAAGGTGCAACCAAAAGAAAACTGTTAAGTGTCCTTATAACACTAATAAGGGTCATGTTTTAACTAAATTTGTTTTAATGGATTCTGGAATCTTTATTAGACTCCCTGATAACTGATGGATGGCCTGGAGGTCCAGCAAGGAGAGCAAATTGTCCACAGACAAGTCTAGACAGAAGACATAATCTCTTCCAGTCAGGGCTGCTCCGACTGCACAAGCACAGCCTCCTGGAAATCATCTTGCTCCCACTCACTTGCATCCTACACCTGGAGGTGTAGGCTGGAGTGTTGCTGGAGGCTTCCAACTCCAGTGCATTCTGGCTAACACCTTCATTTTTCCACACCAGTTACAGCAACAACCACCACTACAAATATGCCAACAACAAAAAACAGTTGAAAAACAAGCAATGAACACATTATCACCCCAAGAACAACAGATCATGTGTATAAAGCCAGCATGGAAGGAAAGAGCTGTCAAACTTGAAAACTGTGATTGACACTTAAATCACCTCAGAATAAGCAAAGGAGACACATCTCCATGTATCTGCTTTAAGATAAGGCTGTCAGACTTGGGCAGCAGAAGACTGCAGCAACGTAGACTTCATTTGATTTCAAAGTTCAGTATGAAATGCAAAAAAACATACAGGGGCACAGGGAACTGAAATGACAGATTTATAACAGTTCATCTGACAGAAATGTGCAACCAAAGAGAGAAACTTAATGAACAAACAGTTCTGCATTCAATATCACCAGGCTTACAGACAGCTAAATCTATATACCAATCTTCTACGTAAGGTGAACCTACACAGGGTTACCAGTGAAGCATTTGAGGACCTGGGGAACACACGATGTGATGTATGACAGATCCTCTGCCTCCTCTTCTCTGGTATCAGTCAGCCACTGGAATAGCAAAATTATTATGCCAAAGCTGGATCAACCAACACAAAGCAAATTTGGCTTTATTTATGTTTTATTTCATTTTTTTACAGGTAAGGGTTGCCACAGTGTGAACTGGAGTTATAGGCCAGCATGGAGAGGACAAAATTACACACATAGAGTACCTGGTACAATCACCTCTGTTTCATAGTTTATGGAAAGCAAAAGTCTGACATAAAAGCTGATGGTTTAACTTGGCTTTGAAGCAGAATTATCAGTTGCTCTCCACAGGAATTTCTCTGCTTCTGTTAGTCTGCTCTTGCACTAAATAATAAGAGCTGCCTTAGTTCAATATCCAAGTTGTCTCATTGCTCTACAAAGTCAGCATGGTATTGGACCATTGGACCTTCTGAGGTCCTTCTGGCCAGACTGATCTTTTAACTCTGTGAATTCAATCTTGATGTCAGCAAGGGAAAGGAGCAACCAACATCATCTGACAGAAGAGGAGCTCTCAATTCTTAGTCATATCAATGAGTCCATGTTCATAAAGAGCCACATGGTAGGTTTGGGATGCAGTGATGAGCTACAACTACAGAGCCTCAAACTTCCCCAGTGATACCCAATGCCACATGTTCTCATTTGCTCAAACAATACATCTGACAGGTAGCTGGTACATAAATCTGGTAAATCAGGGAGAAGTCAGAGAGAACTCCACACCAGAAGTGCCTAAGTTAAGAAAAAGAGATAAGGACTAATCCAGAAGCATCAGTAGAACTATATATATTTGGACTTTACATCTGCACTTTTCTGTTCAACTTGTATAAATCTAAATATGTGATCCATAGGATTTTTAGGGAGAGGCTTGAAAGCAAAAGAAGTCTAATGTTCACCCTGTCCAGGAACTGAGAAGCCAGTGAAGTTCAGATTACCATTATTAAAAGGTTTAATAGTTGGTACCCTTTTATAGGATGTCCTTTTAGTAGACTAAGAAACAAAGCAGCAGTTCAAATTTCACACTGATACTTCCAGCTTTAAGAACACTTCAACATATATTTTCTGTACTCTTAATGGGTCAATGTGGAAGTCTGGAAAAAACTACCATTTTATGTCAGCAGTAGTGGTGATTGCTAAAAACTGGACCACCAACCATAACTCAAGGACAGCTACAGCAGTCATGTTTGTCTTCTGAGCCCAAATGTAATCAAAACCCTAAAAAGTGCATGGTGTGAGAAATTACCTCCTCTAAACATCTTTGTCCTGTAAAATGACTGTGCTGCTTCAAGGTCACATTTACACTGCATTGTAGTAGAGAGTCATCAGAAAGAAACATTAAGAAAGCAGTATGTGGTTCCAGGCTGACTGAATTCTACCTTGAACCTTTTGCATATATGTAAAACTCTTTTCAAAAGAGGACATTTAGAAATATTGTGAATTTCACCTTAACCACTCACAATTCCACCTCCATTCTTGGATGCAATTCACACAGAAACACAAGCTAAATTAGCCATTCCCTTAGATTTATTGACTGTATTCTTGAAACATTCAATTCCTCCACTGTAACAACCTATTACTATAAAGGCTGCAATTAACAATAATTGAGAAGAATCAGTTTTCTATACAATAAGCCTTATAAGCTTTCTACTAATTTCTAGCACAGCTGTAGAGTTTGTTCACTGCCAATTTGAAGTGCAAAAGGTTTTAACAGCTAAAAAGCCTTGCAGACTGAGTTAAGATGATACCTCAGTGCACTAAGAAAGAATCCTCCAACTCATGTCTCAGAGTACAGAAAGATGACTGAAATAATAAGCAGTATATGTACTTTGTGATTTGAACTTGTACTGAGGAAGAAAAACCACTAGGCACTA
This sequence comes from Buphagus erythrorhynchus, assembly GCA_013400855.1. NCBI lineage: Eukaryota > Metazoa > Chordata > Aves > Passeriformes > Sturnidae > Buphagus > Buphagus erythrorhynchus. The sequence continues at coordinate 22,420 of VZTT01042904.1, read as the reverse complement.
TATAAATAAATCTGTTTCATTCTCAGATATATTTGTGTTTTTACTGGGAAAGGTACTAGGATTCAGACAGAATGAAAGAATCATAGAATTTGCTGAGTTGGAAAGGACCCAAAAGGATCATCGAGTCCAACTCCTGGCCCTGCACAGGACACCCCAAGAGTCACACCCTGTGCCTGAGAGCATTGTTCTAATGCTTTTTGATCTCTGTCAGGCTTGGTGCTGTGACAGCTGCCCTGGGGAGCCTGTTCAGTGCCCAAGCACTCTGGAAGAAGCTTTTTTTGATATCTAACCTAAACCTGCCTTGACACAACTTCAGGCCATTTCCNCTCCTCCCCTGACACAGCTCCTGTCCATTCCCTTGGGTCCTGCCACTGTCACCACAGAGCAGAGATCAGTGCCTGCTCCTTCTCTTCCCCTCACAAGAAGCTGTAACTGCAGTGAGGTTTCCCTTCAGTCTCCTCTAGGCTAAGCAGTGAACACCTGCCTGAGCACAGGAAGCAGTGAATTCATTCCTTGTTTTTCACTGCTTGTGTGTGTGGCATTTGCTTTCCCTATTAAACTGTCTTTATTTCAGCCCACAAGTTCTCTTCTACTCTTCTGATTCTCTCCCTGATCCTGCTGGTGGGGGAGTGACTGAGAGGCTGCTTGGAGTTTGGCTGCTGGCCACATGTTGGGTTAAACCACAACACATGCTCAAGTGAAAAACTTTTTATTATTAAATGTAAAGGAAGGTCTTATGAGAAAAAATCCCATGAGCATGGAACTATAAATAAGCTTAATAGGTTTAAAATTAAATAAAAAAGGAACAGATACGTGTCTATGTGTTCAGACCAGATTACATTCTTTAAAAGCTGGACTCTTGTTCAGGGGTAATGGTCTTCTAAATAATTTTTCTTGACATTTTAGTTTCCAAAAGCCTTTTGAATAAGTCTGATTAGAAGTCATGAATAACCTATATACGACTTTTCCAGCTGCAGAAATCTTCATATCACAGTCCACCAAAATAAAAATTTGAGAATTTTTAAATGTGTTCAGAAGTAAATTTTTTTTTAATTAGAAATATGTGTGTTTTTACAAAGGTTCTCTCATAAATACTGTGTTTTACACATGCAATTGAAGAAACATTTATAATTTCTAGTTAATCAAATGTGGTTTTGTTTGGATGTGTAGGGTTAAAGTTCATGAACGAACATATCTGCATAGAAAACAAGCAACTCAGTGCCTACATTTTAGAAATCTGTGATTTCAATAAAAATCTGAAAGCTGAGTTTGTAGAAACTCTCTATATCAGTAAGAAAAAGGCATGCTTTTCAACAAATCCTTCAGGGTGAACTTATAGTCACCCAAAACCACTAAAAGGGAATCACGAAGTTCAAACACATATCTCAGTTTTTATCTATGCAGAGCTTAGGCATGTGAAACAGGACTGCAAATAGCCCAGAATATACTCCTGTTTTCAAAACACAGTAGCAGACATAATGATAGCATTGAGATTTTTGTACAACAATTTACTATTCATTCAACTTTCTACAATTTACTGTCATGTAAGCAAGACTGGCTAGATTTGCCTCTCAAGTCCTTGTTCAGGACAAAGCCATGACAGGCTGGACTGCTCGAGATACTTGAGGTGTGTGGACAAAAGGGGACAGAAGAGTCAGTGGGACAGAGAAATGCACAGACAAAAAATGGCTCTCAAAGCAACCCACAGGCAAAACCTGTGGGCTAGCAGGAAGAGGTGGCTCACAGCTCCAAGCTCAGTTTTTGTAGAGAGGAGGACATCATAACTCCATTTGATCAAAAGACAGATAAATTACATTTGGTGTGATTCTCCCTACGGAGGGGGATCCAAAATAGAGGGATGTTTTTTCTTTATATCTCCATTTGGTACAGGCAGAGGATAGCTGTTCAAACCAAGGTAGTTCTGGGCATATGCAGAGACAAAAACTGCAGCTGAAGCAAACCAGGAAAATTTCACGGCTGAGAGAAAAGTAGTCATGGAGCAGAAGCACTCCTGTGGTCAGACAGTCCACATGGAGAACAAACAATAGATTAAATCTACACCCTCAAGTCTATTCTTCACTTTTTGACATGTCATATCTTCTTCTGTGAGTCTTACTTTTTCCAATTAAATAAGTGTTGTATCTTAGCAGTCATACATATTTTTATCAATAACAAATCATTTAATATTCAGTTCTCAGCTTCACCAAATTACTAAAAATGTAAACACATGGACAAAAAGCACATATGGAATCCTGCAGGAATTCAGATGTATTCAAATTTCATCTCCCTGTGATTTTATGACTGCTTTTGAAATGGGCTGCTTTAATTACTAAACATCTGTTACCCAATAACTAAAGGCATTATGTTTCCCTGCGTCATAACAAAAAGATGCCCTGCACTGCTGAATTCAGCTCACATTGAGCCAAAGAAAGTTAACAGCCATGCTGAATCTGTAGGATTGAAGCCTTGCCTTGCCCTGGTTTGAAAAGTCTCTACCTTCTGGGCCTGTGGAAAAGCTTCTTCATCAATGAGTGGATTGGGATGGTTGATTGATGCTTCATTTTCCTATACACAGGACAGATTAAATCACCAGCAGCATGCTGTACAGTCAGCTGCGTTAGTGTCATCCAAAGTTACAGACATGATTCCCTGTCCAGAATGCATGAATTTGTCTTGTGAAAGCATTCATTACGTTATATATTTTTCTTTCTTTCCAAAATCCTCAATTCACAAAATTTTTGTGTACTTTATTAATTTCATGTGCTCTGATTAGGCTCTTGACTTCACTATTCAGTGTCTAGTGCTCATATCTCTTAAGGATTGCACAATGAATATTAAACTGTAAAAATTATCATACATGTGTATTGTGATTTCTTCTACAATAGTTCCTAGCAAACCAACATTTGAAAATAGTCCCTTTTAGATTACTGTCTAATGCACATTCTTCTCCTCTGATTCAAGGGAAACACTGTAAAATCCAAAATAGCTCTGCGTGGGGAAGTCTCCCTATCATAACATGTATAATGAATTCCATTTGCTTCTCTGGAAAGATAAAAAATAGGCTTTAATGAAGTTTAGAGTGAGAGCAAATAGTAATCTGAAATTAAAATATGTTAAATAATGCTAGAACAATCCTGAAACAAAGCACGATAAAAAGGGACTGGGCAAGCTACAATAAGGTAATAAAGAGTATGCAATACATTTTAGCTTTGTTCTGAATGTTCTTGACCATTCCAAGTTTCAAATTCCTCAAACTGAAATTAGATTAAATTGATTTTTGGGGAGGAGTTCCCTCTTCATTACGTCACTATGCGGGACCTTACTAATTGGTGTTGTCTCATTTCCTATTAATTCAGGTTTTTGACCCNTATATATACATATATATAAAATATAAATATCCTATGCATTTAATTTTCCTCATTTATTATCATTTATTATAATTTGCTATTATTTTAGCCCTGCCTCTTCAGAAGGCTATCACTGCAACATCAGTATACAAAAGAAATGCTAATTAAAGTACCTTTGGGAGGAGAATGGAATGAAAGAAGGTGATATTAAATATTAATCATAAGAAACAAGGCAGGAAGATTTTTAAAGGTGGAAGCAAACAAGAGTGGATTATGGTAATCTATGATAACACAAAAGATTAACCTGCACTTTCACACAGATATCCTTCTCTTTCCCAGAATCATTCTTTTTTTAAACTCAAGATGGAGGGGTTTTTTGCCTAATTTAAGGAAACTCTGTCTGCTACACCTGTTCTTCACCTCTTTCCTCTGTAAAACTCTCCTATTACTAAAATTCTCTGTCTTTGGTAAACATATTCTTTTATCATTCAGTCTCTTCTAGTAGCAAAGATACCTCTGAACTTCTGGCACACAAAAATGCAGTCCTCATCCAAAGGTTTGGTGAATTTTAAAAACCAGGCATTGGAATTTTAAAAACCATGCCTGGAGCCTTCCTTTCTCACCATTCATCCCAGAACATGCAATACGTAAAAATCAGAAAAGCTGCCTGCAATCAGTTTGAGAAGAGGAAGTATCCTTAAACATCTAAAAAGGTAGTCTGAAAGTCAGAATCCCAACAGCAGACAGACTACCTGAATATGTCCCCATTCTTCTTNAAACTGAAATTAGATTAAATTGATTTTTGGGGAGGAGTTCCCTCTTCATTACGTCACTATGCGGGACCTTACTAATTGGTGTTGTCTCATTTCCTATTAATTCAGGTTTTTGACCCAAGGTTTTATTTTATTTTATTTTTTTAATCTGAGAGCTTTCTTTTGTCATTAAGGTTACCTGTGCATGCTAAACTCAATGCATCTATTTGTCATTTTATACTTCTCAGAGTTGGAATAAATGGTAAAAGTGAGGTTTACCGAAAGAGAGTGTAAAATCAAGAGTACATGGAAAACTGGGGAAAGTTATTCAGATTACACAACTAAATTCTGATTCACTAAATGTGTTTATATTTCTAGTCTTTATGTCTTTGGTATAATACATGTATAAAAAGTGTGTGTGTATATATATACATATATAAAAAATATAAATATCCTATGCATTTAATTTTCCTCATTTATTATCATTTATTATAATTTGCTATTATTTTAGCCCTGCCTCTTCAGAAGGCTATCACTGCAACATCAGTATACAAAAGAAATGCTAATTAAAGTACCTTTGGGAGGAGAATGGAATGAAAGAAGGTGATATTAAATATTAATCATAAGAAACAAGGCAGGAAGATTTTTAAAGGTGGAAGCAAACAAGAGTGGATTATGGTAATCTATGATAACACAAAAGATTAACCTGCACTTTCACACAGATATCCTTCTCTTTCCCAGAATCATTCTTTTTTTAAACTCAAGATGGAGGGGTTTTTTGCCTAATTTAAGGAAACTCTGTCTGCTACACCTGTTTTTCACCTCTTTCCTCTGTAAAACTCTTCTATTACTAAAATTCTCTGTCTTTGGTAAACATATTCTTTTATCATTCAGTCTCTTCTAGTAGCAAAGATACCTCTGAACTTCTGGCACACAAAAATGCAGTCCTCATCCAAAGGTTTGGTGAATTTTAAAAACCAGGCATTGGAATTTTAAAAACCATGCCTGGAGCCTTCCTTTCTCACCATTCATCCCAGAACATGCAATACGTAAAAATCAGAAAAGCTGCCTGCAATCAGTTTGAGAAGAGGAAGTATCCTTAAACATCTAAAAAGGTAGTCTGAAAGTCAGAATCCCAACAGCAGACAGACTACCTGAATATGTCCCCATTCTTCTTACTTATAAAGGTGAGAAGAGTCGTTACACACTGTTGCCTGACAACAGGTTTCACATAATGGAGCCTTGCACTCACCAACCTGTCACTACTGCCCACATCCTGCTTCTTCCAGCCTTCCAAAAAGACTGCTGGCAATGTTAAAACTGATTGTTGAGGATCAGTAAATTAGTCCTGAGATGTTTGCCAGACACAGTCAGTGCAATCCACTTTTTTACAGAACATCTTGTATGTAACCAACCAAACTGTTTCTACTGGAAAAATGACAGTAAAGCATAACCAAGCCTAATGTAATAAGATGCAAAAATAAGAAGTCGGTTAGTAGATTTGAAAACAATGCAAGGAAATAATAAAAACTGGTTTATTTCAGCTCAGTTTCAGCCTCAGTTTTCTGTTTCAGATTATTTCTTTATTTTTTCCACAAATAGGAAGGATTATTATAACATCTCGGACATATTCTCCTAATGAAAGCTAACGGTCAACTCATCTGCCACCTTAAATTAAAGATACATTCTTCTTCTGAATAGATTTTGTTTCCCCTCCCCTGAGCCCTATTTATAGCCCCGAGTTGTTCAGATGTAAATTACAGTTCAGCACCAGCCCCACCTGTACCCCCTTTTATGCTCACACACCCTTTTAATTAATATAACTGAAATTTATCATAGCATTGTACATTATATAGTGCTCATTAAAATAACTAATGATACTAAACCCTTCCCTTATATTGCTTATTCCAACCCTTTCAAATATCATGATAATGCCAATCTCACAATAATATTACATCTTTCAAACAGCTAGTGATACTGGCATCACAGGAAGGGAAGTGAGATAGGATTTCTGTTTTCTTTCCTGCTCTATGAAACTGCTCGGCAGCCAGCAGCTGGGGCTAGGACCCAGTCCCGGGAGACTTGCGCTGGCAGTGAACGCTGCAGGAAAAGTAGAATATTGGTATCATTTTCTTTTTAAATCATCTTTTTCTGGCATACCCTGGTGAGAGAAGGGAGAGTAAGGCTGTCCCCAGCCACCATATCCCAGCATTCTATCTCTAAAGGCAAAGTCAGACGGCAACTCTGCAGGGCTAGGAATAAACTCTGGGAGAATTGAGGGGGGCTGACTAAAACAGGGAGTCACTACAAAAGAACAAAGAATCATGACTAGAGACTCGCATTATGCTAACACTCACCCTGGTATCGCTGCTATTTAGAATCACAATGCTGTCACAAAATCAGCATATTGCTCATCAGAAGGATGAAATGGGCTTTAAATAGGTTTAGGGAATCTGCATTTCCCTTTTGTAATGCTGATTTTCACAGGAGTACCTCTTTTGTCTCCAGACTGAATTTGATGGCTCTCTGCACTTTGTACCCTGACCTAGCACCACCTGCCAGCTCGCAGACTTTATGGTACACAGCATAGCTGCACTACAACTCAGAGCTTTTACAACAAAAGATTCTTACTGCATACAAAGATTTTTTTGACAATCCTACATCTTGAGTAATTCTGCAGGATGACTGAGAAGATGGGTTACAGAGTATACCAAAAGATGACAGAAACTAAAGCTAATCCTTTAGTTTCCCTCATTGTTAGTTTTCAGGTACAGGACTTTCACGTTCACTTTTAGTTACTGTGTTCATTGTAGCAAGCTTATCTATCAGGTCACGTTCCAAAAATCACATCTTTCAAAGCAGCCACTGTTTCTCAGCGCTGTCAGTGCCAATAACTGCACCTTTGACTCAGGAAGGATGCATACCCCTTATTCTCAAGAGGCCCAAATACTAAGGATCTATTCAACTACCTTGTATATGAAGCAGAAACTCAGACTGAGACTCGCTCAGTTTATTTCCCGAGTGTTCGGTTCATTTCCTAATTGCTTGTAGAGGAGTCTCAGCTGATGTGCAGGCTCAGCAAATACCAATGTTTGACTTTGTGTGTATCAGAAAGACCTGAGTCCACATGGTAATGCCACATGTAGGTGCAAGCATGCCTAGTTCACAGTGGGAATGAATGGGATGCAGAAGCCTCCTTGGATACATCTCCCATTTTGCAGTACATTTATATGACTGTTGTCAGCAAGACGAATTTCCTGCTGTCCATTTTTATTAGGAATTTATTATCTCACAGAAGAAAAATATATAGTATTTAAAGGAAAATTAACTAGAGATATTCTCTTGCCAGCAGTAAAGATGTACAAAATCAGGGTCAAAAAACAGCGCACTCACTTATTCATCAGCTTCTGCTTCTATGCATGTCAACACTGAGAATAATAGTTGTAGAATGTCCCAAAATGCTCACTGCTAGTAGTGTGGGTGAATGTGGCCCATCAACAGCAGTAAAAACACACTGCTTTAAAATAGAAACTACAGGATGCTGCAAGGAGACAGAGAAGGAGGATTCCCCTTCAATCTCCCTAGGTCAGATAAAATACTAAAGAACAGTAATGAATAGTAAAAAATTATATAGTTAATAAAAAAGAGCAAAGATACATTATTTCACTAATTTTTATCTCATTGAGAAATCATATGAGCATATATTTCATTTATAAATTTGAGACAAAGCAGGTCACTAATAAAAATTTCTCAAAGCCCATTCTAAAATTAATTTTAGAGCAAACTAATGGTCACTCCTGTTAGCACGTAGTAACAGCAATGCATTTTGTGCCCAGTAGCAGCTGCTGTAGTAATTTTGGAGAAGACATATTACATTTTTCATGAATAACAAAGACAATTAATTTGTAAGAATGGAATTCTGACCAGACTCACTTTTGAAATGTCTCTGCACCAGTCACATTATAAATTCATCTTTCTATATATATATATTAATGGTAACGAAATTATATCATGTACCAAACCAGAACTACAACTCACCACTTCAAAATGTGCTATCAGTCTAACAGTCTATTTATGATACTTCAGAAAAACTGAACCCCTGGACTTCACTTGGAAAACTACTTCTATCCCATTGTTGTGCCCTCTTTCCACTTTCTCTGCTACATTTTTTTGCATTTCATTCATAGAACTGCAAAACACCTTTCTTAGCTGTCTTTTACACCTATCCAATGCTGTTGATTGCTGAGTACATTGTAAAATATGATTAAAGAGACAACAGAAACAGGTTGTAGCAAAAGCCTAACTTCCCCAGCTATATCCCACTACTTCCTGGGATTACTTCAGGCTCTGTCTAGCTGAGCCTTATGGACTGAAAGCTCATTACTGTTTTGGGACACTAGCTGTACTTCCAGACCACGTCTTCCAGTACAGTTTTGCCTAAAAGGAAACTATGTTACATGCTCCATAAACACGACCAAACACACTAAATGCATGTGATATTTATTACAAAAGAATATGTCTAATTTGAACAGAAATTCTAATGTAGGTATATTCACTGAGGAATTCTGGTTGGGTGCTCCACTCAGCAACAATAGTAGGAAAGCAGCTTTCATGTCTGTGAGTTGAAACTTTGTTGTTGTTTTGGTTTGGGTTTCTTTTTTTTGTTTCTTTTTTTTTTTTTTTGATGATAAAAATTCTTAATGTAGCATATTTCACCCCAAAGCAAACAGGTTCTGGGAACATTTGGCTAAAAACACAACAGATAGGCACTTGCAGGTCCCCAAGCTGTCTGAAGACAACAATCACAAATTTTCATAGTCCTGTGAAAGAACCACAGGCAACAAATTCAGGATTATGTTATCTGTGGGCTATTTGAGCTCCTTGCTTCTGGGGACCTGCTTTATCTGTTTCAAGTGCAGGACAACATTCCTGCTTTTCCTCCATTTTACTTTCCTCTGCCTGAGGTATGCTCCCTTTCTGCTTATGTTATTCAGCCTCAGCACTTGCTGAACTTTATATTCTGATTCAGGTGCAGCTCAAGGCCAAGTATAGGCAACACAAAACACTGCTGATGCCCTACCACCACTGCAATAACCAAACTACATTTCTTCAGTGTGAATGTCAAAAATAGCCTCAAGTATCTGACTTTTACAGAATGTTAAAAGTCATACCTGGTATTCTGCTTGATTTTTAAAGAAAGCTGGAGCTTTGGGGACATGAAGGAAGATCGTTGTTTATAATTCCTGCACACACTAGGAGAGTGGAATGAAAGGCTGTGAATTTTATTTATAATTTAGTTATGAATGATGCCCTGTGCACTCACTTGAAAAGAAGAGCTTTTTGATTCATTTCTTGTAAAGGTCTAAATGTGTAGGATTATACCTGAGTGATAAGCAATGATAGAGCGAATGCACAATAAAATGAAGATTCAGGAGTGAGTAAAAAAGACATACCTGATCAAATTGATTAAAATTAAGAGAAACTTGTCAAGTTCTTTGCACGATGTGTGTCTGTCTCAGTGTCTCCCCTTTTTACATTAATGTGATTACAAAGAACTGACACAAACTCTGTTTGCAAAGGAGTTGCCAACAACATTGCACCAGTTCTTTTCTTATATCCCTCGCTACTACACAACAGTCTGGGGATATCTGGGGACTTCTAAAAGTTGGGAGATTCTTACTGCAAGGTTTGGTTCACTTCTGAGGAGTACATAACAAATTCCTCAGGTTACTATCAGCTGCACCAGGGATTCATACAATGAATGCCAGGAACCTAAAAACAGAGCCCTAAAGTGTGGTTACATATTTCAAAAGGACATAAACATAATTTCACAAGCAGAAAGATGACCTTCTATCTAGTGTGACTGTGGGTCAACACCTCCTCCTAGATCTAGACATGCCAAGGTCACTAACAGCAGCATCCCTTACTCCAAATTTTGGCTAAAAATGAGAACCTAATTTTCAAAGTAACTTGTGTTAAGTTCTATGGCTCATGTAGGAAGGTAAGAGGCCAGGTATAATCATAGAATCATAGTCCTTACTTGTTTTGAAATATATTAGTTCATATTAATCTCAAAATAAATCCATTAGGTTTCTGAAGGTTTACTCTCCATACCTTATTCATTTCAGTAAGGAGCTGTAACATGTTGTACACAATACATGCCTGCATATTTTACTGAGACAATCACTTTATGATTGGTATTTTGTATTTTACTTAAAGACAGATGAGCAGAACAAGATAGCTTTTCCCCTGAAACTTCTACTGTACAAAGGAAAATACCGTAGCACATTACTATGTACCTTCTTTATCATCATGACGTATGATTGCATCCTGTATCATATCAGCAAGACTGAAACGAACTCGTTGATTCTTTCCATGTTTCAGCCTCTTCCCGTAGCCCTCCCGTTTCTGGAAGGCTTTCTCTCGTTCGTAGTACGCCTTGATCTGGTCACAGCGCATCCGCTTGACCAGCCGCTGCCGCTGGCCCAGGGGGAGCGACTCCAGCAAGCACTGCTCAATTTCCATCTCATGGGTCCGGAAAACATTACATAGCTGGAAACAGCCTGCAAGAAATTAAACACAAGCTAATTTAGGTCTTGCTTTCAAACGTGCCTTGAAACCTCCACCAGTTATCTTGTTGTTCTAACCACGTGCAAGCGCATCATGTAAGCTCGTCCTACTCCTCCTACCAAGGCTGACTACAGACAGTCTATGTCATTATCATTTACTTTTTGAATAACACATAACTCATTCCATTAAATCACTGATGCATTTTTAAAAAGCTGGCTCAGTTCATGTGAACAAATGTGAATAGAAAGAACTCTGAAAGTTCAAATGTGAGATGGGCAAAATACCTAAATATTTCAATATAGTTCAAGTGGCTAGCATTTGCTTACAAACAAGAAACTACTATGAAGGCTAATACTAGTTTGATGCCCATGTCTCTTTTTTATTCATTTTCATCTTGCTTTAAGTTGGCAAATTCCTGTATTCAGTGAGAAGAAAAACCACCATATCATAATTTTAATGAGTTCATTAGCATGCAGTGGGCACTCAGGTAACTACCTCTTAAAAACATCAGTCATTTCAGGTTCCTAACCATGTGTATAAGTTTTTTCTATTTTTAAATTTTTTTTTATTGTATAAAGCCATCACAATTGATTCTTCAAATGAAACAATCAGATACTAAAATCTTCGTGTGGAAACAATCACAAATGTGTCTTTGAATCAGTTATTCCTAACATTCACAGCACTTCCTTTAAGTCATATTCCTTTTTTGTTTTTACCATTAAATATGGTATTTTTGCTGGCATTGCAATAACAATGTTCTTTTCAAGTATGTTCTCTTTTCCACTGAGAGCAAAGACCATAGGAGACTTGAGTACTGCTACTTACTTTTCAAGGGACTGTTGTATTACAAAAGGAGACTAATGGATTGTCTGATAATTTTATTGCCCAAGTCCTTGAATGTGAATCCACATCCATCAAAAATGTGCCCAGTATCCTGCACTAAGACCTTTTGATGTGGTGGCTACAGACCACCCCATCACTTCTGATTCTCATGTTCTACTTTATATACATGAATTTCCTTCATATGGGGGCTAGGTGCTCAAATTTGTAATTTCTAAGAACTGACAGCAGCCCAGATGAGGGAGGTTTTCTCTCCATAGCTTGAAGTAAGGCCTCTTGAAGGAAATGCAGATTCAATTAACCTTGGGTAGTTAAGAAATACCAAAATTAGCATTACTCTGTAACTTAATAAACTGTTTCTGTCCACTTGTTTTGTGTAGTTACATCATCAAGGGGTCCCTATCTCATTGAGGGCACACCTGAGTAGTGGTGACTAAATGACCACTTTGTTTTCTCCTTGTGGTTTGACACATGTTTAATCTATTAAATACCATTCAAACCCTGCTCTGAAGGCATAATTAACAATCTCCTGGCAGGATTTTGTAAAGCTCATGTCATCATAGCACATAAAAGCATCACAAATATTTATTTATTTTCATTTAAAAAAGGACAACAGAGTATTCGTATCTGCATTCTCTACAAAGGAAGTGAAAAACAATGATTTTCTTTTTAAATCCCTCATAATTTAGGGTGTCCCATTCAAGAATTTTGTGTTCTTTTTAACATGTTTTGGTTTGCTTTAAATTTCCATAATAAGATACAAAATTATAGTCTTAGGTTTTCAGGCCAAACACTTTATAAATTCTATATATAATATATATTCATTTGCTAAATTATTTGTATATTATTTCATAAATTACAGATAATACAAATATTATATAATGTGTATATAACATATGTTATAGATTATTATATATATGTATTCACTATAAATTACAACCCATGGTCTCAAACCAGACTTCCCAAAACTGAGGAGCACACATTTATCCAAAAAGTGCCCAGAGTGTCCTGTTGGGAAAATCTGTGACAGAGGTAGACACAGAATACAATTCTATAGGTCAAGTTCAGTCAATTACTTTTAACACAGGCTACTCTCTCCCTATAATTTCTGTTCCTTTCTTAGCATGCCCTTCTAGTTAGAAGAAAATGAGTTGTCAAACTAAAAACTGGAAACAAGTATTGGCTTGTGTTAAGGCAAAACACAAACCCTTTCTTCTTGCATGTCAAAGACAACAACTCCTGCTGTATAAAAATTTTCCTCTTGACCTTAAATGATATATTTCATAGCAAAAATTATATGTTTCATTTATTTCCTTGTTGGAAAACACAAAGAAATGAAAGGGTAACTCTGAAACACTGCAGAAGATGCAACTTTATTCTGGCTTCAATCCCAGTGTTCAGAGCATTCAGTCCCATAGAAGAGCTACACTCAGACCATCCTCCTCAGCCTGAGGTGGTTTGCAACTGCATCTTCTTCTTCTCATGGTAGGACTGCAGAATAAGAAAACTTCAAATGATTAGAATTGTTCTGCGGTGTATAAAATATTTCAGCAGCCAAGCCTTTAGCCTACACAGGCCTTGTAGCTTGTAACTCCCTTAGTTTATACCCTAACACTTCTAAATGTGGCTATAATGCCTGCCAGCAAGGCTCATAGTCACAGAGTGAAAATCAGCTCGCTGTGTTAAACTGTGTTTGCCTGCAGCTGGGAGCCCACTCCTGCTCTGCTCATTCCTTCTCTTTTAGAAAGGAAAAAGGAGCAGCCATGCAACTGAAGGCTGCAATTGAACTTGATGTTTATATTTTGCAAACACATCTGAGGCTGAGAATTGTGGCTGCTGTCCTAGTCATAGCTGTAAATCTGCACTGTTTGCTAACCAAGGACTTTAATGGCATCTTTGCTTTTCCTCAGCTTAACTCGTGTGCAGTCTGCTCTTAGGAGGAACTGGTAGCATTTGCTGCTCTATCACAAATGAGACTGATGCAAGCTGTAGGATATCTTTAAGTAATGCACCATTGAGTCCCAGTTTTAGAACCAGGCAGAGCTCTGCTCTGTGGTCCTACTGAGCAGGGGAACTGATGATGGCACAAGAGAGGGAGCTTCTTTCACACCTCAAGAGAGCTCAACTCAAACACAGGATGGTTACAGACATGCTTCTGGAGGAAATTCTGTGGATAATTTAGTACCACATGAAGCATGGGGTAATTCACTAACACTGGATCAGATAACTTGGTCTTTCTACCAGTCTTGAAAGCCTCTGTTAATGGATTCTACAAGTTGCCTGGGTAAACTGTTTAAATGCTGCACTATCAAAAATGCTTTGAGTTCTTTTGGTGGCCATTATTCCTTGTGACTACCATCACTATTGAGAAGACTTCAGCTTTGTCATTTCTTAGTTGTCCTGGTAGCCTTCCATTGCTCTCATTCTACTGCCTCAATGTCCATCTTAGACTGCTGGGACCAAGACCACGTATTTCCAGGTGCAGCTTCAGTAGCCCCAAGTAGCAGCAGACAGTAAGTTCTCTCAGTCTGTTGGCCAGACTCCTCTGAGCATAGCTCCCTATGTAGTTTGTCTGATTTACCATCAGCACATACTGCTGGCTCCCATTCAACTCTGTGTCCACTGTAACCCCTGAACACTCTTCAGCAGGACTGCAGCTCAGGTCAGCCAGTTCCCAGCCTGTACTGAGGTATAGGGTTAGTCCGCCTCAGCACGAAGATACACACCTTCCCTCTTGAGCTGCACAAAGTTTCTGCTAACTCAATCCCCAGGATTAAGCTCTCCTGTTTGAAGTACACCAAGTACCCTATCCTAAGTGAGTATTGCCAACAGCAGCAACAGCTTCAGCTGTAAAGAAACCCTCCAGGAAAAAATAGCTGCTAAAATCCACAACTTTATTAGGTGGATGTAAACAGCTACTGCTTAGAGAATGACAGCTCAGCCACAGTCAGACTCCAAAGAAAAGGTAACGTGCAGCAGGTCTGTCCATGCTTTCCTTCCCCATTTATGAGAAAACTGGCATAAACTGCCACACTGATTTGGTACAAGAACACTGCATGACCTCCATTCAACAGCAGAAGATAGATGGAAAACACGATCCCAAACAGAGCTGGTTTTGAGTGTGCTAGTCTGGAGGCAGTATGGTAAAGAAGTGTAGGTAGGGAAAAAGGTTGCCTTCTGAATCTATTTGCCTAAGAGTTTATATTTCATGACATAAGATTTCATATTTGAAGATTATTTCATGCAGTTCTTGCCTCAGTGCATGACAAATTACACTAATGTGCAGGCACTTGATAAGGTCACTATGATGGTCACGGCAGACTGCACTGGGGAACACACTGGCAGTGTCAGCCATAAAAAAGCTGGCAAGGTTTACCAGGTTCTCATTTATTTAATGCGATGTTCTGGATAAAAATTAGATTAAACGTGATTCCCAGTAAGCATATAGTTTTCAGGTCTGCATCTTCTGTATAAGCATACAATATAGAAACCTCTATAGAACACTGAAATATCAAAACCAGAGAAATTTTTACCATATTACACTGATTACTAATTAGTAGAGGATAAAAGAAGTCATTACCACTGTAATCAACAGAAAAAAAAAAAAAGGAAAAAACGTTTCAATGATACTTGTTAGTGAAGAGCTGCTTCATTGGCTGAGTCCACCATGAACCACGAGAAAGAGAAGAATCGTTGCTTTAAAACAACACGTTCATAAAATTGTAGCAATTTACTCACAATCAGAGAGTGTGACATCTGCACACAAGACAAATTACAGTTTTGATCCTGCCTGTACAAACAAGAGATTTCTGAGTAAAGAGGAACAGTTTGCTTTGAATTGTCACTGATTCTCACTGTGAAGATGAGAGAAGAAATATTTTGTGACATTACAAGCACCAGCTCCTGAACAAAATGAAGAGCACAGGAAGGGTAATGGGACATAAACAGAGAGGAAGAATGTGATTGTTACAAAAATGTTCTTCCATCATCTGCAGATGATTTGAGCTCAAGTAACTTTACAGTATGCAGGGACATTTTTGTCATACCTCTTTTCAGATACCATATGGATACAGCTTTCCCTTATAATGCTTCTTATGGCTTTATGTCTACTAACTTTAGTCTGGCATTTAAATTGGGAGAGTAGTCATCCTAAAAAATGCAACTCAGGTGGTAACTCACATTATGTGGGGGTGATTGTGTGCCTGTCTAATCTGGGTCATGGGTCAGGAGGCATTTCCAGACAGTAAAGTTGAATGCCTACATACATGTACACACAGGCTCATCTCCCTGCTCAGATGCATTGTATTTTGACATTGCATGTGACTTTTCATTAAAGGCAAGCACACAATCAGACTGTTGACATTGCTTAATGCACCAAGCCTCTCAAATAAGGTGACATGGGATGATGGTGCATAATGCTTAAAATTACAAATTTCAATATAATAAGAGACATGCTTATCTTTATTTATGCAAACATGCTGATTTTTTCGATATTTTAAACAATGAATAAATAAAGTTCTGGGTATTTGAAAGACTATGGTCTTTATAGCATTAAAACAAAATGTAGAGGGTTTAAGGTACCTTGAAAAATGGTAGTCTGAGATTCTGAGAAAGTATTTGCTTGACACTGCTACCAAAACAATAGTCTTTATGCAGTTTAATCTCACTAAAGGAAAAATATATACTGTGTTTAGTTTGGGTCCTCTGACACTTAGTCCCTATCTTGGTCTATTCTTGCTAAAGATATGATATCAGCCCATTTTCACAACTGCAATTAATCATCTACATTCTAATTTAGATAACTGAAATTGTCCTGAATTGCAGAAAGATAAAATATTTCAAAATTTCAACAATTTCAATAAGTGTTTAAATGGATTAGCAGTCATTCAACAAATTAAAGACAGTAATATTGTGCAACACTTTTAAAGCTGGTTAGCTAACCATAACCACAGTACTAACAAAGATATGTGGGAAAGGCATGCAATGAGCAGCAAGTTCTTTGGCACTACAGATTCAGATACATGGATGGTATAAATCAGTNNNNTATACATCAGTGCAGCTCCATCCAGTTCAAAAAGCTACATTAATGTCCACTCCTTGTTTGCTAACAGAAGTCAGATCAGAAATTAAAGCACTGGCCCTTTCAGTAACGCACTTTGCTGTTATACGTAATGACATTATTATAAAGGAGGTTTTTCTTCTACCAACAATGCATATTACTTAAATTTATTATGTTGAATTATAAATAAAAATTTATTAGTATTTATGAAGTTAAGATGAATTCCATATGAAATCAGTCATATAAATACTACAGCATAACTGAAGTCATTGTGTCTGAACCACAGAGCAGTGCATTTTTTACATGTGCTTTCTTCAGCAATCAAAAATTATTATGTATTTTCTACTGATCTTACAGTTTCCAAAAGAAATGTGGCTAAGAACAGCCACAGGAAAGGCTAGCTTAGTTTAAATCCATCTCAAACTGAAACATAAAGGCCAGCATCAGCATACTTGGATTTGAAAATCCTTTGTTCAGCGCAGGGAAAATCACTTACCATTTGGAACAGCCTCTCCATTACTTTTATTAAGCTGTGAGTGAAGCGTGGTGCTTGCAACCACTCAGCCTGACTTCCACAGCTGAAATGCTTCCATCAGGTCAGTACAGATCTGCTCACTGTAGCAATGGACTTCATCCTTTGTCTTTTTTCTTGGTTCCCCTTCCCACCCCAAAAGCAGATAATCATGAGGGAGCAGTATAAATGTAAACTATTTACCTTGTAAAGAATATAAAGTATTCAATTAATTCCAAGTCCTCTGAGAATAAATTACATTGCAGTAAAGGAGCTGATGTGCTTCTCCTATTCTTGGCTCCACAGAGCTTCTTTTAGATGTAATTAGGAAGTCAGGGCTCTTAAATGACCCGATACACAAAGCTTCCTCAATTTCTGCTTAACACCCAATTCTGTCTTTGCTGAAGAGCAATCCTCAGCACATTCAAGCAGCCACCCTCTTATAAAACCCTACTCCTGTATGCTGTTCTTCAAGAGCCTTTCGATGTGACTAGACTGGTAAGTAGGAACTGCAATCAATTTCCAGCTTGATACCAAGGAAAAGTTATTTATCAGATGCTGTTTATCAACTCTACAGGCTTCCTAACAGACTCTATTATCTATCTATCAGCAATTCAGTGAAGTTACACTGGCATTTTCTAAAAATTTATTATATTTAAATCAAAGAAT